>PNEQ01042673.1:0-45973 GCA_003012365.1 Medauroidea extradentata | reverse complement strand
GTCATTATTTGTTTATATTTTGGGCATATTTTGGAAATTTGTGTGATGGATAATGAGTATCTATAGTGTTGCGTGGCGTCGTGAACTTAGTAAAAATCAAGGTTTTTCTTTCTTAGGCGCATGATTAAGTGTATTTATCCCGGTCGCATCCTATGTGTTAAAGGGGAAAATGTCATTCAATGACTTGGTAATTTTAAACAGTAAACATGAGCAAATTGTTATTGCCTTGTTAATTACTTTGGTACATAAGGGAATACTGTGTATAGTGTGTTAAATGTCGATATTGTACCAGATGTTACATAACACTGAGAATGTCATTTATAAGTATCTATATGAGTGCTAGGTTGGATGCACCTTTACATTGTAAATTTTCATATGATTCAAAGTGAGAGCTTTCTGTATTTTCGGCGAACATTGATCCAATACCTTGGTGAAATTATTCAAATACGTTGTACCTTATTACCTTTTTTCTATAGTATAATAAATTGTTTATTTTGAATACTATTGGTTTTTCCATTAAGTTCATCCCCTGGAGCATCAACCCGCTTGATACTGAGTGTTTACATTTTCCTGTAACATTGGCAGGTGGGCAAATTATTTTCTGAATGATTGCTTTGGTGGGTGATATTAGGGTGCAGTGGTGTACCTATGGTGTTGCTCACCCCCTCAGGGGTCGTTACAACGTGTTTTAGTTAAAATCTTTGTGTATCCTATTTTTAATATATATGTATATATATATTAGATAATTATTATTTCAAAAATGTTTCCTCAGTATTGTATTGTCATCCTATTCTGAGTTATGTTTATTGTTTCATGTCCCTGGCTTATCGGTAAGTTAGTTTAAAGCAGCATACAAAAATATTTTTTAAATGTAAGTTATTACGTTTTCAAATTTTTTTCTATAGGCCTATTGCATTGCCAAAAATTTCTGAGCCATGTTTAAAGTTTCATAAGAAACCGAGATAATAATTTACCTCTATATAAAACCCCATTACAATATATTGTTTAGTGTCACCAAACAGACAAATAAACATACAGGAAGCGACCTAATAAAAACTCGTAAAAAACCGTGATTACGTATGTGCTAACTTATTTTTTATGAAACGAAATTCACTTAAAAAAAAGTGCCCAAGAAAGTATATGAAAATTAATGTTCTACTGTCGCTGACGTCATGTTCTATGAAAAATAAAGACATTTTATTTTAAACTATCTCGAGTCAGCGAGTTTGTTCTCCGTTTGCTCATTACACCAACTCTGCTGTAGGTTAGCCAATGTAAAATCTCCATTTTAAAGCCCTATTTTTCTTTAAGTTAATTTAAGTTATTGCATGACTTGGTAGTTCAATTACAAGTGTGATGAATGCTCCTAGTACATTATATAACTCTTAAAATTTAACGACTAAGATAACAATAATATGTATGTATTAGTGGTTAACGCTTGTTGAGAATTCCTCAAAAATGTCAACACATGCATTACGTATAAGTATTTAGAGTAAATAAAATGCTAGAAGAAGAATGACAA
Organism: Medauroidea extradentata; assembly: GCA_003012365.1. Classification (NCBI taxonomy): domain Eukaryota; kingdom Metazoa; phylum Arthropoda; class Insecta; order Phasmatodea; family Phasmatidae; genus Medauroidea; species Medauroidea extradentata. Next base: position 44,451 of record PNEQ01042673.1, on the reverse strand, counting down.
CACAAATGCGTCTTAAAAACGGCCTTTGTTACAAACATTTGAAATTAGGGAAACTATACGACATGTATCATTAATAAGGTCTGTTAACTGTAAGAACAGTTACCAAAATAATTCGTGTACAGCGGACTTGTGTCCTCACAATCTCAAAACGAAACGAAGGGTTTTTGGTCAGCTCGGTTGATAGCACTGATGAAGGATGATATGAGGAATGGAACAACGTCGGAATTATACGGCGGGGAAAATTGGATATCGACGAGAAAACTCATAGACCAGCGGCATCATGCGATACGATTCCCACATACGAAACTCCTGGTCAACCCCGCCGGGTATCGACCTAACCAGATCACTTTGTGGGAGGCGAGCGCTTTAGCCGCTCTGCCAACCACGGCCCCCTCTCAATACGGGATTATATTGTTTGTAGCCACTAATTAAGTCAAAAGTCATCACATGTTTTCAAAAGTTTCACGACACATTCTTACTAAGCAATCTTAATGGTGAAAGCTCTTTCTTTCCCAAATTTACGCATAAGGGTGTTCTCGAGGCAAAAGTACGAAATTTTGTGTTTGTAAGGCACAGTGTTTGTTTAATAGACGTCATTTGTGACTACATTTTCCTCTTATAAACATTTGTTACCTCTCATAGTCTTCCCGTAGCAACATGACAAAGTCAAAATTTGCAAGATACGGGAACATACGAATAACAAAATCCAAGTGACTTACTAGAACGAAATAATTTACACTAAAATTAGATATTATGTGTCATATACTAAAATATTTAAAAACAAACAATCAGATTCCTTACTACATAAAAAAACCGAAAACGATGACAATGTATTTCATTTATGGCAATTTTTAAAAAAGACAAAATTACGTTCTGCCGTCTTAAATATTTTAGTACATGGCCCAAAATATCTATTTGCAGTGTAATTATTCCATTCGAGTAAGTCACTTGGTTTTGTTATTCCATGTTCCCGTAACTTGCAAATTATGACTTTGACACGTCGCCGTAGAAAGACTACGAGAGATAAAAAATTTTCACGAGTGGAAAATTTAGTCACAAGCACGGTCGTAGAAGAACAGGCCTGGACACTCGCCTGGAAACTTGACCTCCATGTTGTTTGGCTGTAGTTCACCAAGTTACCGAGAATATTGTGTTTTATTGGCGCTTCAGTTAGGGCGGTCGGACTAAACTCCGCCCACTTCCTTTCCACTAAGATAAACAATTCATCAAAATGTATTTTTTTTTTTCCAATTTATGAAATACTTTCTTCGCTCACAAATTTAAGAAAAGGCTCCAGCAATCTTTATTTACTTTATAAATTTAACAATAGAAAAAATTGAGCGGAGTTTGAGTCCGACCGTCCGGATTACAGCGCCAAAAAGTACGACATTCTCGGTAACTTGACGAACTACAGCCAAACAACAAGGGGGTCAAGCAAAGTACATTGTTAGCTAGGCGAGTGTCCAGACCTGTTCTTCTACGACCGTGGTCAAAAGTAACGTGTATAAAACGAACAATATGTCGTGAAAATTGTAAATGGCCTCATTGGCACCTCTCATTAAATATATGTTTTTTAAATGTAATAAAATAATGGTCTAGATAATGGTATTTGCAAGTCATACGCTGGGGTAGAGGGCGGCTTATGTCTCTGAGGGAAGATGAAGTGTCGTCCCCGCACCATTGTCGTGGCACTGCAAGCCACGACAGCGAACCCCCCCCCCCCTCACAACGTCCTCTCCCTTCCCCCGAGGGCTGGGGGCAGGGAACACAGGACCGCCCCTACCAACAAACAGCCAATCAGGGCTGTGCCCAATATATTATTAAGTTATAATAAAATGTGAAATTAGAGATGTAATTCCATATGTAATATTAAATGTATTCAAGGTGTATGATGTCAGTTTAATTAGTTAACTAAGAAAATAGAGAAAATAATGGAAATAACCGGTGACGCGGTCTGCAGCCTAGAGGTCGTTAACCGTGGGACGTGGCCTAGCGATTGGAAGCTGCTGGGCTGATTGGTCAACGACTTTTTAGCGTGGTAGAGCCGCGAGAACAGGAATTTTGGAAGTTTTTGGGACACTCCACTGCGAGCCTCAGGAGAGGGCAGAGGTGTTGTCGCGGGCCAGTGTCACATGCGAGAGGTTCCAATCGTGTAAGAAAGCTTGTAATTAAGCCTAGTAAGAGTTGTTTTGAGCTATTATCACGCAGGCCACGCCTCGTATGTACGAATCGCGGCTACAGGCAGCGTACAAAAACGTATTCGCCCAAGTCTTGAACAAATTGTTTTCCAATCCCGGAAGCCTGTAGCAAAATATAAAATAATTAATTTTTGCCACGTTAACACTCTTAAGGCGGCCGCATGGCTAGCACTGGAACTGCGTACGGCGTTTTCGTAATTATGTTTCTTCTCAGAGACCGGTAAACGTGTGTCCACAATGATATTTACGAAAAGAAAACACACTTCAGACTACTTGTGAATATGACTTTTAGGACACCACGCACATTGGAATACTTATTTTAAAGCGCTCAAACTTGACTAATATATTTTTTTTTCAGGCTTATGTACTGGATTCGTTATAAGTTGAGGTATATAATTACATTGGACTTTGCTACAGTGGCGGGTTCAATAAAATTATAACGTCTAATAGATTTTAGGCTCACACGCACAAACACATCCGTCACCCTAGGCGGCCGCCTTAAGGGGGATAGATCCCTCTCACATCGGATTTACGGTTTTCTTATAAATCAGGGAGTAGAGACATTGTTTTACTTTCTTCACGCTGACAAGGCATAATTTATTGTTTCAATCACTTTCTGGAATCAATATGGCATTGTTTCTGTAATTTTTGTGACCCCTGTAGTCGCTCCCGTAAATAAAGCATTTTTTTCTTGTCAGCTGTTTTCCATTGCAAAATAATGAATATATGCTCTGTCATGACAAAAATTTTCATACATTGACTGGAACAGAAGTTATAGAGAAGAAACGGATAAATCCAATGTAGTAGGGATCAATACCCATTAAGAAGATGTAATTTCTCGTGCAGTTCTGACGTAATTGTTGAATAGAATACTTTGATGATAATTACGACATTTTGAAATTGTGTGCTAGAGCCTAGTATTTGAATCGTCTGTCCAGTATGTCGTATATTCGTAAGTCATGATGTTTTAAGGGGCCCGCCTACATAGCGCCTTAGCGGCCGTTCGACCTCATGGACGTGGAGTTTCCCCCCACAAAAGCGGGATTGGGTCAACCCCTGTTGTGGAGGAGGTTGTCTCTCGCTCTCTCTGTTGTCCTCTCGGCTCGGTCTCGCGAATCATTCAATTTTCCACAACACTGGCTGCATATTTGCGCAGGACACATATTACAAGAACAAGATTTCCTCAAAATGTTCAGTTGTTACAAGGTACAAACAGTCGCGGGATCGAAAGCTAAAGGATAGATCTACTAAGGTTAAATGGTTTTAAGCAAAAATAACAAAAAATAACGGCATTACTCAAGCCGGAAAATACACTAATTTGGAATGTTAAGGCCCTATTTTCTAATTACTTAAGAAACTGATAGAACTAAAACCATTTACCCTTAGTGTGAGGTACCTTAATATCTTTTATATGCCAAACACACAATCTCACGACTAATATTTTTTGTGATAAAACGATTCTTCTGAACCTCTACATCACAACTTTCATGGCAGGTAGGCGGGCCCCTTAACAAGTCTGTTCATTACTAATTATAATAAATTAATAACGATGCATGTTTTGGAGAAACATTTAAGTTAAAACAAGTACATCTTGTGAGGCGAGAAACTATCAGCAGTATTATAAGACTATCGGATAAAATGTTGTTATTTACAGTCGGGGGTTTTCCTGTCCTCATTTGAACGTTCATAAGAGGAGATTTTGGTCAGCACTGGTAAAGATGAAGTGATATATATATGTAGCAGCGGCAGGATATACGGGCGGTAGAGACGGGAGTACCACGAGAAAATCCACCAGTTACTTATATGGAATTCGCTTGATAAAAACGCGCATGTATTATATTACTTTTCAATACAATTATTTATATATTATAATGTTAAAATAATTAAAATTTATAGACTTCCAGAAAAAAAAATTACAGCAATAAACCAAATACACATAATACTGTACTTATATTTGGTAAAACTGAGGTAACATTTATATAAGTGTTTATATATACAGCAGTTGAACATGTTTGAGATACTCTTGTTTGCAAGTAAGAAAATTGTAGCTCAAAGTTTTTAAATTTATATTTGAGTAAACCGAGAATTCTTGTATGTTTCAGTTACGTGCAGTGCAAAGAAGACCAACAAGAATAGGGACATTCAAAGTTTTTTTTAAATATATTCCCCGATATTTGTTTGAACTTGTTTTGTGAATAAAGGTATAAGAAATAAATTGGCTCTTTTGTATCACGTTCTGAGATATACCTTTCTTTCTTCGCAACTCCAGCAATGTGAAAGCCATTCTTGCATTTGTTTGATCTCGGAGGAGAGGAAAGAAAATCTCAGGCGCAACACTGTTTTTGTGATCCGTTTCCGCTTTTGTTCCATATTCCATTTCCGTGCTGTCGTGTCGCATTTTCTCGGGGAATATTTCCATCCGCTGTTTTGTGTAGCTGCACGCCCAGAAACAACAGATGTTGCAGCGTTCGAAACGTTTCTGTTAGACAAATACGTTTAAAAAATTCTTAAAGTACCTGTGAATTTTATGGCATGTTTATTATTATGTACTGATATATCTATGTAGCCATCCTTTCCTGCAGCCGGCGGCAAAAAAATGTTTTTCCCACAAGAAAGGTAATTTGTACCTAAATACTTATCACGTCAAAGTGTTTAGCTGAAGGAAATTTTTCATTTAAACAACGCAGCAGTATTTTAAACAATCATTACCATCAAAATATCCTACTAATAATGTGTGTCGTAATATTTTTTTTTAACGAACTTCATTTAAAATGTACATATTTTTGTGTATTAAAAATTATCATAAAATACAAATAAATTATGTCAAACATTTTAGATACATTCTTTGCTGTACGACACGATAATTTCACTGCAAGGTAAATAACCTTAAATAAATATTTTTCCTTTGTTTTATAAATATAACGTTTTTATTTTGATTCGGGTATGTTACATTGTCGCCAGAAATTACGTTCAACAATTTACACTTATTTTCCCGTAGACATAGAATTTACTGAAGTTCTAGAGCTGTTATCGACACACAGTTATATTTCTTATTTTGAGTGACATAGGCTATGTGCAAATAAAATAGAGTTTTAATTACGTAGAACGGCTGTATCTGTTTGTTGCTGGCAGTATTGACAATGTGGCCAAATTGGCCAAATTCATTGACCCAGTGCTATGCGACGGCTTTATTTGCAATGATATATATATATATATATATATATATATATATATATATATATATATATATATATATATATGTATTTATTTATATAGCCTACATGTATATAGAGAGAATGAGAGAGAAAGAGCAAGTGATAACTATTGTCGAGATATGTTTGTCGAGATTGTTCATCACGAGCTGTCCAAATCATGTCTTTCCAAAACAAGAGCGAAATGTCCGCTCAGACGGAGGCCGATAAAGTTCGCCGGACAACTCGTCCCAGAGCTGTTTATTTCATTACTTTTTTCTTTTTTTGCTGCTGCGACAAATAAAAGTTAGCAGCGAGAGCTAAGCGCACTAATTGGCTTAAAACAGAGCCTAGGACATGAAAGAGAAAATACTAAACGCAACGTTTCCGCCCTCCGACCCCCTTCCCCGCCCCCTTCCCAACATCCGTGTTTCTCTGCAAATTGTTCCTCCCTAAACTATCGCTTTTCTGCCCTGCCAACACGAGGTGGATGGTTTGAACAGTTTCCCTCGCTATTGCTAGGGGTTGGCTGTGACTATGCCGTGACGGGGTTTGATAACAGTTGGGGAGGGGAAGAGGGGTACCGGAGGGTTGAGGGGAGCATCAGCTCCAAACAAAGATAATGTAATTATTTTCTCTAAAACGTAGAGTGGATATTTTTTGTTGACAGCGAAGGGCTCGCTTGATTATAATGGATACCTCTGGGAAGGGTAATGACAACCCGCGAACAAGCTCTTGGAAACGACGCTAGAAGGACGCCGTAGTTTAAATAACCAGAAAAAAAGAGAAGTGATAGTACAATGTCAAAAGGACAAAGACAAACAAAATAAGGCGTAACTGGTTACTTTTTTCAGTAAAAAAAACCGGAAGTTGAACACGGGAAGGAATGCGGAACTTTCCCCCTATTTCTCACTCTCTTTCTCTTCCTCCTGTTTATATATATATATATATATATATATATATATATACACACACACACACACACACACACACTAGCTGCCCCGACAAACGTTGTTATGTCACATAATTAACTTATTGTGTGTAAGGATTTGGTATATAAGTGGATGAGGTCTAATAATAAATAAATAATAATAACAATACAGCAGCGACACCTGGTGGGGATAGACTGGTATCAGCTCGTGGGTATAACTGATCAATTATCACTTACACAGTTATCGACCGGGTTATAAAATTATTAAATTAAAAATATTTACTAAACAATAGCACTTAGGAGTATAAAAAATAGATAAAAACCTATTCGCAGACCTACCAAATGTATATACAAAATTTCATTGAAATCGGGTTTCGGAGGAGTATGGAAACAAACACTGTGATACGAGAATTTTATATATATATATATATATATATATATATATATATATATATATATATATATATATATATATATATGGGGACCTGAATTCTAAACCATGCTAACTCCAAAATGTATGAAATAATAATAATAGGTGATATGTTTTTCGTGTGTATTTATTTCTATCTTAAATATGTTACTATTAAAATACAATATTTTTACTCCGTTTAGTAACATATTTCACGTAGAAATAAATGCACTTAGTAAAGAAATTTTCTTATCCTTGCTAGTTATTAAATTTTGAAGATAGCATGGTTTGGAATTCAGGTTCCTATATAATTGTCTGCTCGTGTATATATACATACACACACATATGGCTTCATAAACTACACAGTCAAGTGATATGGTTAATGAGAGACATAGTATCTGAGACAAAGATTGTGAAGTTCGATTAAAGTATTTTATGCCGTTAATTTGCTCTCATTCAGGTATTTATTTATATATTTATTTATTCACTGCCAAATTCTATCTCAGCAGGTTTTAAATTGGTACGTGCTTACCATAGAAATACTTATTTAACGTTGTAGGGAAAAAATGCATACATAAAAATTGAGTGTACTAAAATTATGAAGAATGAACCATGTGTAAACTTTTCAACAAATACAGTTGACCATAATTTCTATGCCCTACTTCGGCAGGTATACAAACCTTCACAGTCATCCACAATACGTTACACGTCTATCTCGACTTTCCAGGTTGAGTCGCATTGCTTTGATATTCAGCATCGACGTTTCTAATTGTTTTCCAGCAGGCTCGTTATCCGGCCAGGTGTTGCGATACCAATAAGGGTGAGAGTAGCGTGTAGCCGCGTGGTGTAGTCCTCAGGAACTGAGTCTTAAATACAATTTCATCGAGAAAGTATTAACTTCTTACAATTTTCCATATAATCGTATGCCTCGTTCATTTTTAGAGAGTTCACACCCACGCAGTATGTGAGTGTGTAGTGTATGAAGTATGTATGCATTAATATATTTATACATTTAAGTAATGTCGTTCGAAATGATAAACAAATCAGCATCGATAAAGTATTTAAGATTACAGAGAATTTATTAAATTGTGTGTGTCTGTAAATATAATTTTTGTAATCAGTCAGTACTCTCGAAGGCATTGGGTTGAGCGACCTGATTAGCCATGCCACCTTCCCCCCTCTGTACGCTACCCGCAATCCCAACTACGAGGAAGCAGACTGCGCCCCTCCTACTCTCCCCATCTTCCCGCCCCTGGTGATGCGGGCCACTCGGTCCTGGCTGACGCCTTCTGAATGGGCGGGTACCTGTCAGTCATCCGTGACAAGCATTCAGCTCGGACGTGACTGAATGTTACCGCAACACCTGGAAAGTTCAACTTACATCAACCAGCATTGTCTGCTGGCTAGGAGAATATTCTGGGTGTCGTCGCAGGCCACTATAAATACTGACCAAACTGCGAGCTGCGGCAGAGTGATTGTGCTGTTTAGTCGGTGAGTGTCCGCGACAGACTTGGTAGCGAGGGACGAGGCGGGACAAGCAGATTAAGGAGAGACTGCGTAGGTGTGGATGACGATGGCACACTTGAAGTGCTGTGGGTAAGTATGAGAGTGGATGAACAGTTTGGACTGTGGCTGCACAATGTGAGACATTTCTAGATAGAAACCTGTGTGATCGGAGGACTGATTTGAGAGAGAAAGAGACCTTCATTAATTAAATACTTGGCTGTTCACTTTTATGTGATAACTACCCAACACTTAAAATAATAAAATAAATGTATTTATTGAGGCAATAGAATAAACGTTTTGAGAGTTGTGGAATGTTTACACTAGTTTTTTGGTACACAGAAGTTTTCGTATTTAAAATAGTAAATCTAGAGGCATAATGGCTCACAGAAAACTGTAAACAATGCTCAGTTTATTCTGAACAACCTATGTAGTAGTAATTCAGACTTTTAAGAAGATTAACTGTTAAATAACTGTAAATATTGATCAAAAGAGTGCAAATCTCCAGGGCTGTATACGTAATGTAGTGTTTTCTAGAGATTGTAATAAATTAAGAAATTTAATTTTAAATTCAGTTATGTAATTATATAAGCCCTCCAACCAAACGAACCTGGCTGTGCCCAGGACAGCAAAGTATATACATACGTGTACACACACACACACACACACACACACACACACACACATATATATATATATATATATATATATATATATATACTATAAGCTCGTTACTCAAAATTATGAAGATTGGACATTGAAGCCCTTTTAAACCATCATAATAAGGTTTTTACAAAAAAAATATTGTTAAAAGTAGATATAAAATTCAATTTATAATAATGTTGTACAAAATTATGTATTTTTATTTTCTCCGTGTGAAGGAAATAAAATAGTTTTCTCTCCTTTCTTCTGAATGGATGCGAAATGGAGTTACGAGGTTTTACAATTAAGGTGACGATATTTAGGGATAATAGAACCTCGTCTTGTTCATAACAACAATTAAAACATTTTTATTGTGAGATTAAGGTCTAATATAGTTTACAGTGATACATACTTAGTTTGTTACTATGTATATTGTTATATTTATGTTAACAAGTAGTAGAAAGAACCAGACTGGCTAGAAAAAGTACCCAAGGATTAAAAAAAATCATTTTTTATTGCGAATTAACAGTAGTCTATGCGTATGTATACACTGGGCTTATTCAAGCAAATGATAATAAACGTAAGTGTGGGATGGATAAGTAGCAAAGATCATATCCCGTCAAGAAACAAATTGTCTAACGTTCATTGCTGACAACCTGTTAACGCCCGTATGAAGTACAGGACTGAAACAATTTTCGTAATACTTGACACGAACGATGAGCTCACTGTGCGAATACGTAAACAGTGACGTCGTCACTAGAAACCTCTCTATATGCCCGTTCTAACATGCTTCAGCACTGCACTGGCCGTGTTGCAAACTGTGGCCAACATACTAAACAAATAACCTTGAAAATACACTGCCATGCCTTTTACTTACCTACCCTACTGCGGTGTTTGCTATCATATGTTTGCGTACACTCTGTGCATACGATGACAGTTTTTCTATTTATTTTAATGATAACACTTAACATTCTTGTAGTGTATTTATTACACAGGAGTGATTGGGATTGTACAGGTTAAATACAAATGTATTCCTGAACGTAAATATGTGTGCAATTTTTTATTACTTGCTTTAATGCACTAACCACGTGGAAAGAAAGTTTCGGCGTTAAGGGCTTGTTCCCGAGTTTTTTTCAGACTGGTGCCAATAACTCAAATATTTTTTAATCAAAAGTTCTGAAAAAAATTTAAGTCAATGTGCAATCACACGATGCACAATACTGTGGACGCGTTTTTTTAAAATAATGTACCATTCGCCAGCAAAAAAAAAAATAATTTCCTTCATTTCTGCTTATTTTCACGACGAAAAACGTGGTACTTTGGGTTATGAAATCTAAAAAACAGTTCAGTATAATTCTACAAAAATTTCAGCTACAAATTATAACATATAAGTGTCAAAACTGTGAAGCGAAATTTTGATATGAGTATTAGGTAGCAATAAAAAAAATATTTTCGGCATCACTGCAAAACTCCGTAACAAGGCCTTAACGTAACACATTAATTTGTTATTGTGTAAATTCGTCTGCAATGTACATAGGACTGCCTCCATGAATGTAAATAAATGTTTCCATGATCCCAGACCTCGGAAGTTCGCGCAATACCATAGCCATCTTTGGTAGAAGGCCGCGGCCTCAGATCTAGCAACCCTGCACACAAGGGTCATTTTAACACTTCTGTTAGCTCTCCATAGGCATTGGCTTTGCCTGTTTCGTTACTGTGCCCTACATATAGGCGAATCAGGGGAAGCCACAGCCGTTGGCGAGACAAAAGAAGCGTTAAAATGACCCTTCCTGGCAGGGTTGCCAGATCTAAGGTTGCGGCCTTCTGCTAAAGACGGCTATGGCAATAGCCTACGTAATAGAACAATACACGTTTTGTTTGGAATTCAGAAACAATGAACTGTAATTTTTTTTAATTGGTCATTCCTGCTTCATATTTGCGCAAAAAGGCTCAAATTTTAATTTTTGTTGCGACTATAATAATGGATCGGTTGGTCCATTTCTTTGAATTTTATTTTCGGAAGTACAGTACTATACATAGAAATAGAACCCAAGGCTTTGAACTAATTAATTCGATTTCTTGAAAAGACCCGTGACTTTATATTGTGATTTGCTGTGTTGAGTTCATGGATATGTTAACCAACTAACTAACCGTAGTTGTATCTTAGATAATTCTAAAATAGCGCTGTATTTTACATCAATAGTGTTAGAAATTTAAAGTGCGTATATCGTGCCTGTACCATTAAATATATATATATATATATATATATATATATATATATATATATATATATAAATTAAATGCTTGTACGAACCTTTATTTTATGTATAACACGTACTCGCTACATTAAAAATGTGTGTTTTACCGATAGAGTTTATAGCAGTCTTGTGTACTTGAAGTGCTTTTATTTGGCATCATATTTAAAGTATATCCTTTCGTATTATGTTCTTCAGACGCTTTTCGGTACTTGGTGAAAGAGTGAATTGGAAACCACTTGTATCTATGTGAGGCTGTCTTAAGGCGTGTTAGAATATACCGAAATTAACAGTCCTAAAATACCTACATACCAAACAACACTGTTCTAACACAGAACAATAAAAAATAAATGAATATAATTTCACTCAAATTTCAGTAATGGAAGCTGGAAACGTCCCACAATAATCATTACTTCAATAAAATATTACATACAAACTATTCTCACAAGTTACGTGTAACAGTACTCACTTGCAAATTACCAAATTACTGTAACCATTTATTCAAATTTATTCAAAGACTTTTTAAAAACATATAATAAACCAACTTAAAAAGGAGCGTCAATACGAAGAACAAACTCAATAAATATAAATGTAATTTCATATCAGCATTCATAAATAGTAGTTACATCAAAACCCAATAATTAAAGACTGTTCAAATATGGAAATGTTGCTAAATAAATAAAATTTATGAAAAATACACGAACGTAATATTATAATAGCTGAAACCCAGTTTAAAGCGAAAACAATGGCTTTTTTAATGAATGCAACTTTACCGTAATCCACTGAAAACCATTACGCGATATTTGTTACTGCCAGTAATATTCTCGTTTTAAAATATTTTTATGTAGTAAAATAACAACAAAAGGGAGAGAAATAAAAATTCAGTGGTGAATAAAGAGTGGAATTTAAAATAAAGCATGAAAATGCTGAATATCTACCATAGTCACAGCGTGTTTTTTTAACGTCCAAATCCATTAAATAACTTTTAACAAACCAGTAATTTTATGTGTCTGAGACTGAATCTAATATTAATGCTTTGGTTTTGGACGTCACAAATAAAACGATAATTTTGTTAAAATATACTCTTAAACATTTTATAATAAAATTGTAGTAAACTCCGAATATTAATAGCAAAAACATTACCCAGTAGTTTTTTCTCCGCTGACGTAGACCATTACTAATATGTTCAGTGAAAATAACGCAATACAGGTTGTAATAAATATCCATATGAAGGAACGCTCCAACGATACTAACATAAATAATATTAAATAAAAAATATTTCACTATACCATGTTTTTACAACGAAATTAAATGTATAAAATAATTTACCCTATGGAAATACTTAACGAGATTTAAAACGAGAGAAAAAAAAACGCGGGGTGCTTGCAATAGATAATAGTTAAAGCTGATGTTGAGAAAATCCGCACTACATTTCATATTATTTGCAGTGCAATAAATTGTCAGTTGCTTCCGTGAAACTATTCAAGGATAAATAATCTAATGAATACACCCCTAATTTTATTTTTCCGTTGTAAAACTTACAGGTACTATAACATGATGATTTATTTTATTCTTTCTGCTCGTTTTAAAACCGCAGTATATTAGATTTTAATATTTAATATTATTTTCTGGTATTTATCCTTGTGAGTGGAATTTTGCAATCATATGTTTTAGAAACAAAACACTAAAATTTTATTTTTAAGTTAACTTTTTTTTCACATTTCCCCGTATTATACTGTGTTTAAAGTTTAAGGTATCTAGCTTATCGGGATCACAGTTTAAAATTTATTGTAAAATTTGCGCCGAACATACGAACAGACAAGAAATTTGCTTCATATTCTAGTTCTGAGCTATGTTACAAGTTTCAAGAGTCTAACTTATTGTTTCCCTAGCTCATTGTTACCGAACAAACTATCAGACAAGAGAACGAGTTAATAAATAAGTACTGAAATGTTCAACGATAAAATGCCACAAAAAATAAGTGGCTGTGTTAGTGTAGTTTTCAGGCCATTCACTTCCCTAACCAGCGATTCGTGTGTCAATTCCCGTTGAGGCTGCTCTCGGCTTTGACGCGTGGAAACGTGAAGGATGCTTTGAATTTTTCAAAATGTCTTTCTTGAGATAATATTTTATTAAATCAGTTCATAAAGTATTTTAAACGTGGAAATAAATGGACGTATATTCTAAGCAATAGGCTAACGATTTGAAAATATATTATATGTATATAGCGTATGGGTACATCCTATATATATATATATATATATATATATATATATATATATATATATATATATATATATATATATATTTGTTAAAAGAAAATTATTTGACTATAATGTATGATGTTGTATTCAAGTAATGGCATATGTATCAGGAAACAGGTAAAAATTTTAATGATAAGACAGCAGATTACCATTAACAAGACTAACTAACAAAATCCAGATGACATACATAATCAATCAAGTCAACAACACCATGGATCACACAAGTTAAAACTAACTTAGGGAAGATACAAATAGATCCAACATGAATAGAAGCCAGAAACCAGATACTCGAGTGAAAGATGATGTCAGACAACGTAGTTTCAAAGATGGCAGGGAAAACATGGACTGAGGAAAGAAACAAAATCCACGGAGAAAAAAATGAGTGTTGCGTGGACGATCTGAAAGAACTGGAAATGAGTCAGAATGCTATGCGTGATCCTGCATGGTCTAGTAGCACATAATAATAATAATAATAATAATAGTAATAATAATAATAATAATAATATTTTTAACTATCATAATAATCATCTGTATATGTATGTATGTATGGCAACTTTAATGCGACACTATTTTTATTTCCAGATTCTTATTAGCAGTAAAACGCACTTAAAGCAATGAGAAACTATGCAAAATGCAACTGAAGAAGTTTTTAAGTTAAAACTAACAGCAAAGTTTTGGTTTCCCTCACACAGATATGCAGTCAACTTTATAATCTGAGGGGAAATTTCATCTACAATAAACTTCGAACCAACAACTGCAGATAGGTTCTCATAAACAAAACCAGCTTTGTCACTACACAGGACACAGATGACGTGTCCCAACTGTAAAATTAGAAATCAATAATTTATAGATTTTAAAGAATGAAACAATTTCGGTAAATTTTGTACTAAACTACTGAAATTGATTTTAAAAATGAAGAACTAATCTTCCAAATACGACGCTATAAATAGTTTTACTTAACCGACACTTTTGAGTGCTTTGCACACAAAATCCATGCGGAAATGCGAAGATTTTTCTTGCACGTAAATTGTTACAGTTATTGTTTATTTATTTATTTTTGCGTTTAGCATTCTGAAATAAAATTATGTTCTGGCATACTTCTTGTGCCAAGCTCTAACTAATAATTTTTTGAGAAAGGAATTATTTAAATATGTTTTGAAACATTGCTCTTCCGTTTACACGGTACTGTAGGTTATTAAGGGGCCTCCCTAGATAGGCTGCGTTTGTGTGAGTGAGGCGAGAGCGGTAAGGTTGGCGTTGACCGACGTATGTCATGTATTATCGCCTCTACACGCAAGCCACTCAGCTGACGTGCAGTGCTTTACTGTTATCCTTTTACTATGGGACCTTAAGCGGTGACCACATTATTTTATTTGTGGGCAGCGTAGTTCAAAGTCTAAAGTTTGTTTGTATAGTTGTGTTTCTTCGAATCTTGTTGTTATTTTCCCAGATACGGCAGTCTGAAAAATCCATTATTGGCCATTTTAAGGGGCCCGAAAATGACGTTGCTGATAAATATTCCGAAGTTTTAAAACTATAGCGACGTAGTTCGAATTGTGTGTTCTTTTCGTAGATATACATATGTAATGTGCGTTAAATAGTTTCGTCAAAAAAGAGAATAGTAACTCGCTGCAACGCATTTGTTGGGCAGGTAGGGAAGTTCCTAATGGAGACAAGTATCAGCATTGTTGTGTATTTCACGCGAACCTCTAAGCCTGCTAACATATGCAAACAGCGAGTCTCTATAGTAGAGAACAGTCTATAACATCGTATTGTGCTCAATTGCACGCCTGATGAGACTAAGAGACGTTAATCTGTCTATGAATACGAAATTATGAGCATAGTGTATTTCGTGTTATGTAAGAATTGTCAGAGGATGACCAGAGATTCATCTTACCTGTTGAAAATGGAAAACATTTCTATCCAACTTTGTGTGGTAGATCGGCTGGAGCCTTTGGCTAGAGATGGAGTATCGCGGAAATGTCATTTACCAACGTACCCTTGAAAACACTGTAGTTTCCTGCAACACATTTGATCGGTGATAAACTTCTGACACTCCGTAGCTGTCTGCAGACCAATAGAAGGCATCAAATATAACACTAGCAGGACTGTTATTGGCTCAGTCAAATAGAGCAACAGCTCCATGTACAAGCGGAAGCCAGTATCTTCTGGTAAGCTGAATGTGTGTTGGAATCCAGGAAACAGTAACGTTTTCCTGCAATAAACCATCAATCCATCATCCGTGATCGTTTTTGCTCTGAACGTGACAATTTGGATGTGTCAGCTTCACTCAGTGCACGCGACTTATCGTGGTAGTTGTTATATTTACCCCGGTTCTCTAACCTAACCGTTGTGGTCATCCAAGGACGAGAATATACACATTCGTGTTTAGATCTTCTTTGGATCTCTTTAGGTAAGTGTATGTTTGCAGATTTCAGGGACTAACTCACGGCACAGCTTGCAGAAGTTCGCAGTCTCATACTCTGATTAGAATAATTCAGAGTTCTTTTTGTGTTAGTGGTAGAGCTAGTGGGCCGATGTGCTAAAGGTCGTGGGTTCTAATACCGCTAGTATTCTTGGGATATTCTAACTTTGGCGCATGCTTTTCTTGAGCTTATGACGTAATTTAAAGAACAGATTTATATTTCAATTTAAATTACGCATTTTCTGTGCATCTAAGTAAACAAACCTTACTTTTACCATTAATAGAAATCTCAGATTCAACCAGTGAGCTTATTTCGCTGATGCAGTCTAGTTTTCCAACCAATTCTCGATGGAATAGTATCAACAATTTGAATATATAGATTATCACTGGAAAACTGTGAACACTTACTGTTGTCAGTTTTACAGTGTAGAGTTTGGCGTGAAAGGCACAACAATTTGACACCATCATCAAGTACCGCCAAACACAGAGACAGTTACTTCAGCTCATATTTAAAGAATAAAAACGAATATTTGAGTGTAAAAGGTGGATGTCTTACCAAAACTCGTATTTTGTGTTCCCTGATGTTTTAGTCACTTCACCTTTATAACAGCACTATACCGAGAACAGCCTGACTAATGTCGGTCGATGTGGATTTGTTCTGTTTTCTTTGCATCCATTCCTTTACATCTTTTTCGTCTCGGATAAAAAAAAAACTATCCGAAACCATTCTTGTATTGGCTGCTCTCCAAGATACATTTTCATCTCCTCGTGATGGCGTGCTTTTACATCGAAGATCCTTCCAATGCTTTCCATTAGGAAAATACTCGAGCAATGTAACATTATCCATCGCCGTGCATGATAAATAAACACATTTGCATGGCACATGCATGGAGATTATTATTTTTAAAGTTGAGTAGTTATAGCTTACACGTTAACACAAATGTGCTCATGTAATATCAGATATCAAAACTACTTTTAAAAATTATTAGTGATGTTTTCTTACAAAGAATCGTATAACGTACTGTGATGTATACGCTAGAAGACGTTTGTCTGTGTAAGAATGTGTTTTAAATTCGGCAGATCTTAAGATGTTATAATTACAATTATTTTTACATTTGAAGATGTACATTCCGTGCGATGTTATACCAAATACGTACACTTTTTTTTCATATATAATTCTAACAGTTTTCGTAACGTCTGTAAATGTCTGCAATAAGTTCAGCACGCTGTACATTTTACGTGCCTCTGAAATACAGTTTATAAGTTTTACCGACTCCTGAAGGAGTATTGCATTCAACAGTGTAACGAATATAAGCACGTATTATGTCTCACTTTGTACCATGGACGAAAGAAAACTTACTGGTAATATTGTTTAATTATACATGAGCTTACTCCTTGTTATGTCCCAGAAGATAAAATCAACCAATCACAGAGAGGTAGAAACTTGTCCTTCTACAAAGAGATAAGTTACACAAAAACTTCTGAAGTAAACAGTTATCACTGACAAAAATTTCCACGTTGAGGACGGGACATTTTTATCTATCTTACTACAGTTCTGCAGCTTCTCGTTTAAGGAGTTAGTTTCCTGTATTCATTGATTATATATTTGCTTACGTATAATAAATTATGGCTTAATTTTGACATTCAGAGCCACTAGCGATGTAAAGTATTACTTAACATAATCATTCAAGCTTAAGTGAGTTGACTGTTATTTATATTTACTGTTGTGAGACTGAGATAAGTAAACAATTAGTTTATCTTCAGTTACAATTACACACATCAAAACAGCAATGTTTTGTAAACAAATATGATTTTAAAATATCTGATGCATCATAGTATATGTTCTACCAAACTTTATTTTTAAATAATTTTCGTAGAATTACATCATGGAGAAATTTAAATAAAAAAAAAAAAACAATTTTCACTGTAGCACTATTTCATTTTAGAGTTAAAGAAGATCATTACTAACTTAATACAGTAGAAGT
The DNA here is from genome assembly GCA_003012365.1 of Medauroidea extradentata. NCBI lineage: Eukaryota > Metazoa > Arthropoda > Insecta > Phasmatodea > Phasmatidae > Medauroidea > Medauroidea extradentata. The sequence goes on along the minus strand of PNEQ01042673.1, from coordinate 26,648 downwards.
ATTTTATTTAATTTTTGTTTCTTCTAAAAAACAAGTTGAAAGGTAAAGGATATATTGTTTATGGATTCACGTAAAAGGAAACACGACAAGACACATTTCTAAACCCTGCTCTAACTCTCGAAAGTATACTCACTGTCACAACTACCTCCAATGTAAAAGGGAATCTCAGAAGACCTATACAAAATGTTACAAAAAGGTACGGCCAAACTTTTAGTAAAAATTCCACACACACAAAGAAAGAAAATATGTGATATGGACATATGTCTGGAAACGCTTAATTACCATGGTAGAACCAAATTCTTTACATCTCGTTAAATGTCATCGTTGAAAACATTACATAAAAAAAATGGCCGTCACGCCAAAATGGCTTTTCTATTAAAAATGCTAGGCATATCATGTTTCTTCGTCGAATCATACTGCCGATAAACAGGACATTCGCAATTGCGGGCGAATGTTGCCGTTTTGCAGAAAAAGCCAAAATAAAACAAAGAACACGGGTAGACAAGGCAGTAAGTTGTAGTCGACAGACATAAAACATACAGATAATTCCTGAAAGTAATGTAGTCATATCCCAGAAGACGACACAAGGACAAGAACAGATTCAAAACAACACAAGATAGTAGGCTTCTCAAGACGACAACATCTGTTGTTGCGGAGCCTACTATTTTTTTTCGCCTGTTTTTTTTTTTTGGTCTGTGTTGGGTCTTGCTTATGTTCACATCCATTCGTTTCTCTCGTTGTTTGTGTTGTCGTCATTCATCCCTTTGGTGCCTTCTTCACACACCCCTTTGATTTTTATTCATTCGTCGTCTTCGTCTTTTGTTGTTCGTGTCGTATTTCTCCAGTCGACTATATTCCACTTGGGAATTAATTTTGTGTTGTCTTGAGTCTTTTTTATCCTTGTGTCGTCTTCTGGGATATGACTACATTCCTTTTATGAATTATCTGTATGTTTAACGTCTGTTGACTACAGCTTACTGGTTTTACTTCTTCTTCTTCTCCTTCTTCTTTTTGTTTTACTGTGGGTTTTGATGCAATACGGAAAAATTCGTCTGCAATGGCGTGTGTCCAAAAACGGTTATGTTTATAACGCAAACCCATTGCAACAATCGTTCAAAGATCGCGTATTGTCGATGTGCGACGTAACGTTGCAGTGCGCCCTTCCCAGTATCAAACAAAAAGATGCATTGAAACAGATATGTGACTTTGTTCAGTGACTATGTTGCCGATTTATAACGGCGTCCAAATGAAAGCTTTACAAAAATTTGACTTGATTCACACCCGTGGAATTTTTTTCTTTTTTTTTTTTTTTCTTTAAGACGCGGCCCACGAGACTTCAGGCAGGACGTAATTGAAGACGCGAGTGGATGAAGGTGTTATGATACAAAATATAATAAAGTGACTTAAAGATCGTTCCAGCTATGCCTAACAATGTAACATAACCCTTTAACCCACACTATATCTAGAAACATGTGGCTTTTATGTAAATTATGAGAGTGCTATGTGAAAAATAGGTACATAACACCTTCGTTCATGGAAAAAACTGGACTTTTTAAAAATTGTCAAATAACACCTTCGTACACTTGCATCTTCAATTTGGCTCTTTATAGAAATAAGGTTGAAGACCTCTGATCTATAGAAATATTCTTAACTCAGATCGACATATAAACGTGGGGTGAGCCCGTAATTATCATAGTTATGAGACACGGGCCGGCATATGTTATTTAATTTCTTTTGTAATTCCCGCGACTTACAGAACATTAAATAGTATTATTTACCTAGCTCAGAGAGATTATAATCTCTTCTGTAACAAAACTTAATATTTTATATGCCGACCTCTTCGTCTGTGATGAGTTCAGTCCGATGGGTATTTATAGATTCAACCCTAGTCCACCTCGGCGTCAGTGTACCAACTTCTATGCCACGTTTCACGGTGATTGTTGAAACAAGTTGGAGTTTATCGATCTCGTACATGCATACGTACAGATATATGTACGAAAACCCATGCTATGTCTAGAAACTACCGCCTAACAAGCACACCATGTGGCACCTGTGCTAAATTAGAGACAAAATTGTAAATGCAAAATGTTGTACATTTTGCGCATTGTTATGAAGCACGTAACCCTGGTTATAACACAGCGCTCAGTAACCAGGCCACCCGGCCAGGGATTCCAAAATACTAAACATAAGTTGCTGCAAACTACACGGCAGAACTCCCCACTCCAACAACGGTACGAGTTGCCACACAGGGCGCGATAAAGGGGCGTGTCACGCTACCTACGAGGTCCGTCTGCTCCTTATCGTCGCCAGGACCACTTCACTACCAAGATGCACCACGACGTCCAGATCTACGCCGTGCCGATCACCGTGGACGTTTCCTTACATCAGCCTCGACATCGTTAACAAGGTGGGACTGTCATCGTCGTAACTAAATTAAGTGGCTCATAAGTATTCATAAATATCTCTAACTATTCCTGCCTCCCTCCGTAAAGAACATCGTAAATGTAATGAAATAGTTGTATACATTGTAAATTAAAGCCGTACCTGATATTTAGACTGCGAGTCTCACTTATATTGTCAGAATCCCTCATAATACAATTTAATTAAATACTGTGCGTTTTACGGAATACTATACTACCATAAATATACAACCGGAAACAGTAATTTTATAAAAACGTAACATTGGTGGAGGCACCGTAATAGCATGCACAGTGTGGCAACACTGCATCGGGAAAGTCCCATCTTTTGCTCCACGTCCAGGTGTTATTTTATGCATGTCAAGTTAACATAGAATCATGTTTCAACTGCTCGGGATTTGAACTTACACCAATAAAATGACAAGATTGCCAGCTCCACAACGGTGGAAAAAATGACTTTTTCACATTGCTGCAGTTGGAAAAAGACCAGCTTAAATCGTAAAACAAAATGGCAGATACCTGCGTTGGACTTTGACACATACGTTCTACAAATAAAACAAGAGGGCCACCGCTTAAAGTGCTTTTGAAAAACTCTTTCTACAAAAACACTGCATGCTAGTTTAGCACTATGTCCTTAGATGTATTGGAATCGACTTATCGCCTTACCTATTTCCGTACCTTAAAAAAGAACTAAGGTCCAAATAACTCTTAAGGAATAGTAAGTTGCGTAAATCCTCGAGGTAGTTGTCTTGCATATGTTCATAGTTCAAGAGAATCACATACTACATGTGGGTAGCTGCAAAATGTTTTGGAGTGCAACTTATCCCGAAGCAGGTTCTCCGGCATTAATTTAAAAACAATAACGCACTAGAAGCTAACGAAACATAAAATAAACTTACGACTAGAACGCAGGCCGTAGGAAATGTAATTATTTTCTTAACTTCCGGACTTAAGGCCTCGCTCTTTAGTTTTGCAGTGGTTTCGGAATTATTTTTTTCAACGCAAATTAATACATATATCAAAAATTCATTCTGGCAGTTTTAACACTTATATATCATTGTTTTTATCTGAATTAGACCAAACGGAATTTTAGATTTTCCCTTGAAATTGCACATATTTCGTTTTCGAAATAAGCCAAAACTAAGCAAAATAATTTTTTGCATGTATGACTGTACACAGTCTCAAATTTTTTCAAAGCGTTTGGTTAAAAGGTATTCGAGTTATTTGCACTTGTTTGAAATAAATGAAAGATCATGGCCTTAAACGCATTCACATGGCCAAAACTCTAAATTATATATTTGTACGACATATCGTTAGTTTTATAAAAGTTACTTCTGGCTAAATTTTTCACTTGTAAAATTTTATGTATCTCTCATAGTTTTTCCACAGCGGCATGCCAAAGTCAATATTTGCAAGTTACAGAAATATGCAAGTAATAAAAATATCCCATGCGAATTAATTTATTTACACTGAAACAATATATTATGGTCCATTTGCTAAACGATTTAAATATGCGCAATTAAATCCCTTTGAACTAAAAATAAAATAAATAATTTGAAATTGATGACAATTTGCTTAATTTATAAAACTAAAAAAAAAAAAAAAAACTCAAAGAGACTTTGTTTTGTGTTTTGAAATGTTTTAGCATACGGCCCGCAATATCTAATTTCAGAGTAAATTATATCATTCCAGTAAGTAAGTTGGTTTTTGTTATTTCTATATTCCCGTCACTTGCAAATTTTTACTTTAACACGCCGCTTTGGGTGTGCCATTATAGCTAAAAAAAAATTTCACACGTGGCAGATGTAGTAAAAAATAACGTCTATAAAAATATCACTATGTATTGCAAATATAAATTTATATATTTTTGCCACTTGATGAATGCCAACAATGTTAAGTTCGGTTATTTAAAAAAAAAAAAAACCGTAATTTTATCCACCGTTGTTTACTCTAATAACAATATTTTACTGTTTTATTACCAGCTTTATACTTAAAAAAAAATCTAGTGATGTAAGCTACCTCCCAAAATATTATACGCTGCTACGAAAACGATGTTTATAGATGAGTCTTTGATTATCTGTTTATCATCTCCAGTTGACGTTTTATAAAATGCAGAATGACAAATCTTTTAATACTAGTAGAGTGTTTGTCTTCTTTTAATAGAAGTGTTTTCCTTATTATCTCGTCTTTCTTTTTGTAGACATTTCTTTACGAACGTACTACACTACAAGTACTTAACATGATAAGTAACTAATACTTTCTTACATTCCTTATATTCATATTTTACATGAATGGCCATACATTTCTTACACCATATTTTAACAGGCACCTTTTATATCGCCACTGGCTTAGACATTTTTAATTTTCCCAAGCATTCTCTGAACTGATTCGTTTAGTTGCTTGGTTGCTTTTCTCTGGCAGCTTGTGTTTTCAATGAACCATTTTAAAATCTTGTTGTTGCTACCTTGAAAGCAATGATTTATAAGAGACACATTGAATTGTTTCAGCGCAATATATGAACATTCGCTAAGAACATAATTACCAAAAATAGATAGTCAAAACCTTGCACTTTACACTAAATAATTTATATGTTTAATTTAGTTTCCTACGCGATTATCGGAACCTACACAGGCTTAATCATTTCATTCTTTACGCATTTGTGGAATACTTCGTGACGTTACTTCGCCATGAGATGATTTTGCTTATCACTTGCGAGTGAGTATTCACATAAAGTAATTTAAACACATTTTTATTTCTACATATATACTTTATTTGGAATTGAATTACGCGGCGCTAAATATAAACATAAGTCGTGCTAACAAGTCGATTAGATCGAAATGCTGCATACGTTCAGAAGTAAAATTTGATTTAGAATGTAAGGCCATGCTCAAATTTACGCATTTATTGAAAAACAAATTATCTGTATTAAAATTATGACGTATTTGACGGTTAAATATTACGCTTTTAGTATGCAATGATTCCGCCAAAATACGAAATTATCACAAGTGTTCAGTTTTAAGTCACTGCAGACTAGGCACTAGTTACTAAATTATAGACTGTTCACAATAACGAAAGCAGTTTTAATGGTTGTCTTGTCGAGAATAACAACAGAAATATTTTATTACTGTAGCCTCAAATGTTATAACTGCAGTGACATAAATAATCTGAGCTTATTATTACCATTACTATGTTATTGTTAACTATTGAAAGAAAGGAAATCAATCACTAGGGATTCAAAATCACTGACGTTCACAGAAAGACTTAAGCACACGCCCCCTTTTTTTTTTTTACAGAGATTTCGAAAATATTTTTCCAAACCAACATTTTTTTCATATAGAAGAAACCCTTCTTTATTGTTTTACAAATATATAATTATTTGTACCTATTTTGTAAAAGAAATAAACCACATAGTTTTTCAGATTTTGCAACATAAATTATGACAAATTTTGCAATGAAAAAAGTCTAAAATCAAAGAAAATCATTACTGTAAACGAACTGTCTACGTTGAACTGGATATCGTATGATTGCACTAAGTCTTGCAAATTTTTCAACGCATTCCATTAAAAACGTTTCGAGTTCTTCTTGAACCAATGTAAAAATAAACTTAATATAGCCTTCAAAAGCAGACCTTCAATTGGAATGTTGTTACAGTTATTCGGAAAGAAATGACATTTCAGTCGCAATGTTTCCCCTTGAACAGCCGGCAGAGTGAGGCACAAGACAGCTCGCGCCTGCAGTACATTGTCTCCCAGCTCGCTTCCTCGCCTACCCTCTCGGATAAATCATTAGGACGCCCTCCCCCCTTCTCGTTTCCTTCCCGCCTCTTCTTTTTTTTTTGTCCGCGCGCACGCAGGGCCGGAGCGTCTGGACGCCACGGGGCGTCTCCTCCCTCCTTCCTCCCCCTCGCCAAGGTCAATGATCAAGGTCGGCCAAGGACCCCCGCCGCTCTCACTTGCCTCACTGACCCCATTCCCTCCCCCTCATAGGCCAGGAGAGGGGGAGGGGAAGACGCCGGGTTGTAAGGGAGCGTAAGCGTCGCTCGTGTCGTAGTAAGGGTAGGAGAGGGCGTGCTGAAGGGAGGGGGGAGGTTTGCGCGAGCTTTTATTAGATCCCTTGACGCTATCGCGGCCGGGGAAGGAAAAAAGAAGGGAAGACGAGGCGGAAGGAAAAAAAATTGACCTCGACATCCACCGGAACACTGGTCTCCTAACCGGCGACAGACAATTACCGGGTACATAGTCGTGTCGAGGAGAGAGTTCTTTTTTTTAAAACAGCCCGCGGTAAACAATTCCCTCATTTAGCTCGAGTTCTTATCACAGTGCTTATTAATGAACTGTCAGATAAAATGTTTTTTTTTGTTTGTCAAAAAGGAAATAATTTCTTTTTTCTTTTTACCGACATTTATACCAAAGTAGATTAAATCTCACTTGAGAGAAATTAGTACCGTTTGTGTGTGCGCGTGCATATACACGCTCGTTAAATGTAGGAGTTCTTAATTAGGCAACATTAACAAAAATTATTTAAAACTGAACATTTGACGTTCCTTCCGTACTTCGTTACGTTGATCTCTTGTTTTATTTGTGTGTGGATAGTGGATGGTCAAAGAAGTCTTGCAATATTTTGAAAATATTTTCAAATAATTTATATACCAAAATACTACGAATTGTATCCCATTTGAGAAATGTATGTAACTTTCAATCGTAATTCCGCACTTTCAGCTTTTCATAAGTGAACATTATAGATCAAAAGAAATTTTTGTAGAAATTAAGGATGATGACGAAGGGCAAGTGTCGTTATGAAACGTACTGTGCGGAACGAAGCATTACATGAGAAAGCGGCTTTTAAGCTAGGGAAGTCGTAGTTTAAGAGCTTTCAAGTTTGAGAAATATGTTGATTTTATATTTGTAAGAAACAATGTTAGTTTCGAGACGTTACTTAGCAGTATGTTTTTCTCTATAATAAAAAAAACTCTGCTCATTTTTACATAATAACACTTCAAAGTCAAAATTTGGGTTATTTTAATTTCATACACCCCCGGAAACCCAACATAACCAAAATAAATAATTCTCAGTGACATATTATAAACCTCTTTCGAATGACAACCAACTGCTATCCCCATAGAGAAAGCATTGGTGAGCAGTTGGTTGTCATTCGAAAGAGGTCTTTAGATACAGCTTAAAACATGTAGCAAAACACTGGAAATAGTTTTGTTTTCAAAGATATGCTTAAAATAGCCAGAATATTCCTATTTTAGATCTTTTTAAATATATATTTTTTGTAATGGATTGTTACATACATCAGGCGGCGGCCCGTAACTTGTAGTTTCACTGTAAATTTTCTCGTGTCATTTAGATAATTTGCTTTCGGGGGATCGCATGAAGTAAACAAGTTGCAAATTTCGACATATAAATGTCACTGAAGGAAAACTTGCTTATAGGCCATTCACGATAAAGTGAGCACTGCATAAAGTTTTCTTTCAACCGTTTTGCAGCCATCTTTACTGTTTTTAATATGAAAACTTCTATGTAAGAAAAGATCAGTGAAAATATTTCAACACACTCAAAAGTTAACATCTATTGACCCAATCAAACATATTTTTTAATAATTACAAGTTCTGCTGAGTGTTCAGTTTATAGTGAACAGACTATAGCTATGTTTTCTTTTTCTAGGGGAAAATGTACTTTCAAGTAACACATTGTCATGCAAGTATGAATGGAGCAGTGACCAGGTCAACAGCGCATATTGTAGTTTGACGGTATATGTGAGGAACGGTGACTCGGTGGTTACAGTACCACGATTATTATTATAATTTCAATGTCGGCCGGCATGGAACAGTCCTAGCCCGACCAACCATCATCACGTGGGTTGCCAAGTTGCGTGGTTCATGTAACGTTATGAGGACGATATTGCTAAGAGCGTCTTGAACACTGAGAATACAAGATAATATTGTAACGTGTGAGGGGAGAGGGTTTTACGGTCCTATAACAACCAGGTCTTAAGGGCTTGTTCCCGAGTTTTTTTCAGACTGGTGCAAATAACTCAAATGTTTTTTAACCAAAAGTTTTGCAAAAAATTTGAGTCAATATGCAGTCACACGATGCACAATACTGCTGACGCGTTTTTTTTAAAGTAATGTACCATTCGCCAGCAAAAAATAATTTCCTTCATTTTTGCTTATTTTCACGACGAAAAACGTGGTACTTTGGGTAATGAAATCTAAAAAACCGTTCTGTATAATCCTACAAAAAATTCAGCTACAAATTATAACATATAAGTGTCAAAACTGTGAAGCGAAATTTTGATATGAGTATTAGGTAGCAATAAAAAAAATATTTTCGAAATCACTGCAAAACTCCGTAACAACACGGCGTGGTACATAATTCAACGCTAAAAGCATTAATCTATAACTGTAGGTTTATTGGAGCCAATTTGCAAAATTTAAACAATGGACACCATTAGTTGATGTGACGTCACACGACAGCACTGGTTCCAAACAAATGTTTGTTTTGAAAGTTTAACATTGAAATTACAAGTTCACTTAATTCGTTATTTTTGTAATTGTCCATATTTTATTGCAAATACATTGTACTATTCGAACGTGAACAAACATGTAAGTTTACCTTTACGTTAAGTATCCTCGTCGCAACTTATACATAAATAACTCCGAGTGTACTGACATTTTATCTGTTAGTCTGTGTTCATAACGTCTATGTTTTTACTTACTTCTAAAAACAATAGAATCTACCCAATTTTTCTTAGGGATGTACAATTAGATCGTTGTTTAACATGTGCTGAGAATATATCTGTTCGGAACCAGAATCGTCGTGTGACGTCACACAAATTGTGTCCATAGCAATCATAGACAATCTATTTAGCCAACGTTTTAAACAAAATTGTTTCCAGTGTTACAAACTTCTGAGGCACAATCTCTGACGCCGGAACCTCGTGCTTTTAACTACGGCGCAAGAGATCACGCGTAATAAATTAGTAATTCTGGATAAATATTTACTCATAAAGTTGGCAAATATCATTATCTAGGATTGTCATTGAGTATTTTATCCATATTGGCTTCGAAAAAAAGCGTAGAAATCAATTGACGTTTTCAGCGTTTGTTTATCTACTACGCACTCTTACGAGTGTTCAAGTGTGAGAAAATCATAATTTTATATTTTTATGAAACATTTTCAGTTTTGTAGACGATACTTGTGAGAGTAGTTTCCTCTTACAAAACAATTTAGCTTTCGTAGTTTTTTCATAGCGATGAGTCAAAGTCAAAATTTACTTGTTACGCTGCCATGCAAATAGTGAATATCAATCAATCTACTTAAATTAAATTATTCACTGTGTACTTACATCCCATGAGCTATGAAATAAAACATTCAAAAAGATCCACAATGCCATATTTTGAGTTATTAAAAGAATCACAAAAGTACAGAAAATATTTACAAAAATTGAACATTTATTAAAAATATAAAAATAGTTTGCGGGATGTTTATTAATATTTTATAACGTAACCCATGGTATGTTATATCACTGTGAATTATTTCACTTTCATAAGTAAACTGGTTTTCACTATTTGCATGGCAGCAGAACATTCAAATTTTGACTTTGACGCACCTAAAATTATTTAGTAAGAGAAAATTGCACTCACAAGTATCGTATACAAAGCTAACATTATATCATGTAAATATATAATTATGATTTTATCGCACTTGAACACACTTAAGAGTCAATGACGGCGAAGTGAGGTGAATGGACAACACAACATCCTTGCCCGAGTCGGGATTCGAACTCAGGACCTCTCGTACCGTAGACCGACGCCTAAGCGGTTACGCAACGGGGGCCAGCTGTGGAATGAATGTAGGGGAAATTTGTGACCAAAAAATAAGTTTTCATCAGGGTCGATGAACGAACGTCACCACTGTAATTATTTTTGTGTTTTTACAAGGACACTTCTTGGAAACACCGTTACCAAGGAAATTCCTTGCCAAACTGCAAAGGTTGTTCTTGTAAAAAAATACATGTTTGTAAAATCTCAAGGCATTGTCTTGTATATGAACTTGCAATAAGGAAACAATCACATTTTAAATTCTCATGTTACTTTTATTATCACACTTGATCTTATTTATTTGATAATTTTTGCTCTAATAAGTTTTATATTTAATTGTTTTGATAAAAATAATAACTCCGGAGAAGCACACAGATTCGAATCTGCATCCTCGCGTTTAGATACCAAACATCTTAGCCCTAGACCACCTTGACTTACCTATGATTTGAGTTTTTTTTGTTTATATGCATTCAATGTACAGTTCAGTGATATAACAATTTTTTTTTAATTTCAAGCAAGCAATCAATATCAATGTTTACTTTATTAAAAAAAATGCTTTCTAGAGGACGTGATTTGTTGGTAACTACATCATTTCTGGTGAAACTATGATTTTGGTAGACAACAAATTTTTCCTAACTTCTTGTACAAAGAAATTCTTTGTAACGTTACAAAAATACTTCTACAATGAAAATTGGTGTACATTTACAAACGTTTGTAAGACTACAAAATAAAGCCTTGTAAATTTTACAAACAAGTTTTACTGTGTGATATCATTTCGGCCATATAAACGTAATCACATCTCTCTGCGGACATATTCACTTACGTTCTACCAGTGTATTTTTGTAAGCTTTCCTTTTTTTAGTGCTTTCATAAAAACAACGTTACTCGTGGCCATCCTATAGTACTATTGTTACATGATGATCCACGCGCACTATAGTATTTAGTCTTCAATTTTAGAATTATTTCACAGGATAATCATTTAATTTTAATAGGGAGGAGATAATTTGGAGCATGAACCTAAGCCTGGCAGTTACCTGTCAGCTTATGCAAGACCAAGCTAGTAGTTCTTATACGGAGTCTAAATATCTTGTCATTATTGTAAGACTCCTTTAGAATTAAATGTAGTGATTACTAACTTAATACTGTAGAATAATTTTATTTGTGCTCTGTGTGTTCTAAGAAACAAGTTGAAAGATAACGGCGTTAATATGTATTGGTTCACTCAGCTAAAAATATGACAAAAGATAGCTTTAAGCCTTGCACTAAAACTCGTTAGAGAACTCATTACCTCCGATGTAGAATGCGAATGCATACTAAGAAGATCTGCAGAAGTCAGCAGACCATTCAAACTGCCAGAGTAATATACGGGAAGTTAAATGTGCATGTACTTAAGATTCGTACAGGAGTATAAGTACAAAGAGCATAAAGTTTCAGAAGTTATGGAGTCGGAAGGAACATGTAAGGCAAACTATTGTTAACGATAACAGCGAGGGAATGGTATGTATTATGGGACGAGTTGGCAATGCTGAGGAGGGCTAGTTAGTTCAGAAATAGTTATGAGATTGGATGGTGGGATAAGAGACGTTTAAGTAATTTCACTGTGTGAAAGCCAACAGACGCTATTTTCATTATTATTACTACTAACTTACGTTTATAGTATTCGGTGTGTACCGTACAAACAGGAAGGTATTTCCGTATATTTAAAAAAAGCCATAATAAATGATACTTCTAGCTGGTTTCTAAGGATAACTACTTTATTTGTCATCTAATTTACTGTTTTAGCTTTAGTGGCAACATTAAAAAATTTTTTTCTTAGATATTTTGGTTTCTCGTTAGAGCTTAGACTAGACCACAACATCATATTGGGTTCCATAATACATAGTTTGTAGCAATAGCATAGTAACAATCATTCTCAGTTTTGTAGATAAGCTACGATTAGCGAAAGCTTTTGGCTTACCAAAATTAATTTTCGCGTACTACTCAACCAACTTGCCACAAACAGAAGGTTATTTCTCGCCGCATAGGAAAAATATGATTTCAAAATAAGAAGCCCACCTGCTGCAAATGTGACGGGAAGGCTGGGAATATTATTGGTGTAGCGTACTCCCAAAATCTTTCATAGAATAACGAAGACTTTTGTGAAAATGTAAGAGCACAGAACTGGAGATAAGGTGAGAGAGTTTTAAGCCTACCTGAGCTTCAAATGTGTTGCAGTGAGTTACGACTATTGTTTTTTTTTTGACGAAAATATTTAACGCGTATTATTTATGTATAGCCTACCTACGAAAACAACACGTAATTTAAACTATGTCGCTATAGCTTTAAAAATTCGGTACGTTTATTACCCCTCAAAATGACCAAAATGGCTTTTCCGATTGCTTTATTCGGAAAAGTAATAATTGAATTAAAAAAACAACAAGAGAAATAAGCCTTAGACATTTAACAATGCAGCCGTCAAATAAAATAATTTGGCCACCGCTTAAAGTCCCATAAGAAAATAGGATTATAGTAAACCTCAGAACACCAGCTGAGTGGCTTGCGCGGAGAGGCGATAATACATTAAATACACCACTCAACGGCAACCTTACTTACCACTACTTCGATTTTCTACACAACACACACAGACGCAGCTTGTCTATGAGGAGCCACTTAGCGACGAGGTCTTAAAGATCCTATGAGGGTAAAGTGACAATATAACATCCATACCCGAGCCAGGATTCGAAAACTGGACCTCTCGCACCATAGTCCGGCGTATAAAAGACTACGCTACGGAGGTCGCACACAAAACTGGAGGCTGCCAATTTTTTCTCTGCATTGTTGCAGTCCACTAATGTACTCATTAATCTCGTGGAAAACTGTTATATAAAATACAATGTTTAAGTATTAAGAAACATAATGCGATAATTTTCTAGAATAGAAGATTACTAAACGAAATGGATTTTGAAATGTAAAGTAAGTGTATTATTTAAATAGAGAAACGAAGATCCGTTCACTAGAGTCCTTTGGAAGTGTTCATATTACCGTTGACCCTGGGAGTGCTACAAACAGTTGTAAATAACTCAAATATTTTTTAACCAAAAGCTTCGGCAAAATTTGATACTGTGTTCAGTCATACGCTACACAATTTTGCAAAAGCGTTTTTTAAAATAAGGTACCGTTCGCAACAAAGAAATTATTTTCCTTTGTTTTGGCTTATTTTGACAACAAAATGTGTGTTATTTCAGGGGCAAATATTTAAAAATCCGTTTGGTATATTACAACAGAAAAACTCGGTTACAGACGATGATGTGTAAGTGTTAGTTTAAAAAAATAATAAATATTTTCGAAACCACTGCAAAACTAAATAGCGAGACCTAAAGGGCGCGGTTCACCTAAGTTTTCAACGTCTTTTTTTTAAATATTTGTACCAGATGTTTTTTTCTTATTTTAGACATAAATTGTGATTAAATCTTACTCTTAGGAAATTTTTGTATCTCTCATAGTTTTTGCGTACTGAGTCGTAAACGTCAAAATTTGCACTTTTCGGTTTTAAGTACGCCATTAAAACCAACTGACACACCAAACCGAAAAAATTCACAGTGTAAAACAATGTTATAGGGTATGATTTGACGTATATAAAAACAAATATTAAAATATTTTTGTATTTAGTAAAAAATGCTGAATTTTGAAATGAAAATTAAAAAATTATCAAAATTTTTTAGCCTGGGTGGATATAAAAAACGACAGCACGTGTATCTCGGCTCACTCTAGTCTATAGACGCAAGTCAATAAACTGACATGTAGTCTTCTATGAGACATACAGTGATAACCCTATCATTTTACGAGATAATATCAAGAGGACGTTCCAGTGTTTCAGGCACATGTATGCAACCCCAATTAACCGAATTTAAATCAAGGACGATCTTACTATTGTCATATCAATGAGAATATTAGGCCTACACAAATCAACATTATCTTCTCGTTTTATCAAAGACACATTCGGTTTTATTTTCGCTGCTTTCTGCAAAATTAAGTATAACATACGGTTAGGTCATTTACGTGATACAATTTATTTTTTTTTGTAAAATTTTATTTCGGCGAACACACCGAAAATATTAACGCCTGTGTCTTTGATAAAACGCAAAGATAATGTTGATATGCGTAATACTCTTATTGCTATAACGATAGTAAGATTATCCTTGATTTATATGGCATTGATGCGGGTTGTATACAAGCGCCTGAATCACTGGGACGATCTTTGATGGCCCAAGATGTATTGTATACGTATAAACCACTTAAAAGATGCAGCACAAATATTTTCATACACAAAAAAGATCATCAAATATAACCAATTTTCGCAGTTTTCTCCAGCGCAAAATAAACTTTAGCGTTATATCGAGGACATGAAATTGTTATTTTACGTGTGTAACGATTTTTAAATGTTATGTGTAATCAGATACAACTTACACGGGACAGTTTTGGAATAATCTCGTAACGGCTAAAGCACAGCACTCCGCTCAGTGGCCTGGGTAGGCGGGCCCCTTAAAGAACGTCCTAATGTGAGGCCTGAGCAACGGCCGACGGAGTACACACTGAGCGACAGCTGGGCGTGGTCTCATCTGAGAAGGCACACCAAGGTAGACAATGACAGGAGGGAAGTGTCTGTGAGTATAGAAGAGAAAAATAGGACAGAAAATACTGAAACACGCTTCGCTTTTATCTGTTTTTCTCACAAACGAAAGAGTTACTAAAGGGTTTTAACACTGATATGTACTCACAGAAGGCGCATCTAGGTTACTATAATTGAATTATTTTTTAAATATAAGAACATATATTACAAATAAATGGCGCTATATTAAATATTTCGCTGAAATCCCAACTTCTTTATAATCTGTAAATAAACTACGAAATCCAACTCAAATAATAAATTAATAAAAGTATGATTTACAATTCATTAAGAGCCTTGCTAGGTCACTAAAATTTATTCAGTGCGCTACACTCCTTATAGGCCATGACCTTTCATTTATTTCAAATAATTGCAATTAACTGGAATGTTTTTTAACCAAATGCTTTGAAAAAAATTTGAGACTGTGTACAGTCATACTGTAGACAATTTTGCCAGAGCCCTTTTTTTTACTGATGTACCGTTTGCTAGCAAAAAAATTATTTTGATTCATTGTGGCTTCTTTGACAAACAAAAGATGTGATATATCAGGGGCAAAAATCTAAAAATCCGTTTGGCGTATGGCAAGAGAAAAATTCAGATACGAACAATGGCATATAAGCATTAAAACAGTAAGAATTAATTTGTAATATATAGGCCTACATTAATTTGCTTTAAAAAATATTTTCGAAACCACTGCAAATATAAAGAGTGAGGTCTTAAGAGCGCTGCCTTCTTTAGGTCCGGTTTCTCAATGTCTGATTTTCTTCTGATTATCTTCCGATTAAAATTTAACCAATGGTTAGCAACAATATCTGTTTCTGAAGTACTGATTAAGATTAATCAATGGGTTAGCAGTCGGTAACCATTGGTTATATTAATCATAAGAAGAGGTATTGATTACAGAGTTAAACATGACTTTTAAAACAAACAATAATATAAACAGTGACAATTTTTTTAGGTTATGATGACACATGATTTAAATTTATTGCTTGAAGATGATGATGATGATGAATATTTAGTAGAATTCATAAACAGGACAAGACTTTATCGGGAACGCCCAAATGACATGTAAATAGACGACCAAGAATTTTTTATGAGATTTCGCCTGAGTAAAAAAACTGTCCTAGTACTACCATAAAAAATTGAAGGACAGCTGGAAGAGACCACAGACAGGTGTGTACTTGTTTATTGCATGTTTTGTTTAGATCCCATAAACTTAAGTACGTTCGGGTAAGTAATATTCTTTTGTAGGTTATGTGAAAACATTGTGTGGTTATGTCACATGCCTTGTGTCTATAATCCCATACATTATTTTGCATAATTGGTTAGAACTCTTTGTTATATATGTTACACACATTTATACGTTGTACTACATATCTTGGGTAATGGTATTTAAATATATATTTTTATTTCTTCAGGAAAATAAAACATGCTATGATTAAGGAATCTGGATTGAAAAGTTCTTAGTATAAATTTGTAGATTATATTACATGTTTTTATATACTTTTGTTTATTATAACACCTATTGTAGATTATGTTATGTTTACCTAATTTTGTAGGTTATGTTACACATATGGGTTCCTAGATTAATTAAATTCTATTTCGATTTTCTTCCAAGCATTTTCTTTATGCTTCCAAGTTACAGCGTCAGTTTATTTATTTATTTATTATTTTTTTTGTATTCTATGATACGGGCGTATTTTCCAGCAAGAGAAAGTATAATTTCTGTTTCCACAGAAACAAAATTTTCGGCACGCGGCCGCTTATTTTCGTCCATTATGTAGACAAACACTGCTAACCAGCACAAATAAATTTCCAAATAAAACAATTCCCTGCAGCCAATCAGAAGCTGTTAATTCATTGCATGGTTACCACATTTAACTTAACCGGTACTTAGCTAAACATAAGATTAAAGCACGTTGAGAAACCCTTCAGATTTAATCACCACTTAATCAATAGGTTAAATATAATCATAAGATTAGCTAACCAATGCTTTAATCAGACGTTGAGAAACCGGCCCTTAGAGTTAGAGACCCAGAAGTGACGGAGCTATAAGGGTGACCTTGAAGAGCGCATCAAATACGAAATGTCTTTACGAAACAAAGCGCTGAACTATCGTGCAAGATTCTCGCCGATCCATTTTTACTGTGGTACTTTTAAGCGGCGACCATATAATTTTATTGATGTAATGTCTGTAGGAAAGTTCAGTACATGTTTCTAAGTTTTACATACACCTGGTTTGTGAATATTTGAATACGGCAGTCTGAAACGGCCGTTTTTAGCTATATTGGCGGGCTTAGAAACAATGTTTTTTTTTAAAAATAAAAATACGAATGGTGTTTTAACAATAACATTCCACCCTTGTCCGAAGTGTGTTTTCTTTTCGTTCATTGGCACAATTTGCATATTATAAATAAAACAGTTCTTTTTGGACAAAGCCATTGCAGGCGAATGTTGCCGTATTGCGGAAAAAAAACCACAACAAAAACCAACAACAGCAAACGAAGGAAGGAAAGCTACACTACAGCTTACTAGCATTCCTTCCTTTGTTGTTGTATGTTTTCATTGTGGTTTTCACCACAATACGGCAACATTCGTTCAAAACTGTTCTATTTATAATAAGAACTCATTACAAGAATCGTAATTTGCACATGTGAAATAATAATAAAAAAATCCGAACACCCTCTAAAGCAAAAAAATAAAATAAAAATAATATTTTGGTAAATTATTTTTTTTGTTGACTAATTCCTTATGGGATCTTTCGTGGTCTGCTGTTTTGGTTTATGGATGTGTTGACTTGACTAGACTTGCTTTCTAATTTTTTTTAGTTTGTTTATCCTTTGTCTCATACTAATATTTCTGGGACGACATAATATTGAAACGGCGCTTACCCACAATACTATAGTATGCTATTTTGCCCCAATGCAAGAAACATTCAAAGACATTATAAGGGAACGACATATTTTTGCTAACTTTTTATTATGTGTTAAATTTCCTAACAGCCAGTATACTCATATTTATATAAGAACATTCAAACACATAAAAAAAGCTTCATATGTGTTCCGATGAAAGGAGCGCCCTATTATATACAGCTGGCGCATAAGTCATGTTGCAGAATGTTTTCTTTTTTTAAAGAAATACTACTAAACTGTGTTCGACAACTTAAACTACGAAAATAAAACTTATTTAAGAGTACAGCTACTTCTTGAACTCTATATATTATGCTCAGAGTGAGTGATTGAATAGGTTTTTGGTCAGCGCTTAACATCGAGGTCTTCAGCACTGTAGAGGGGTGACATGATGCGAGTATGGAGCAGTGCCGGAATGAAAGGGCGGGGGAAACGGGAGATCCCCGAGAAAACCCGTCGACCAACGGCATCGTCTGGTACGATTCCCACATGCGAAAATCCGGGGACCGACCCCGCCGGGAATCGAACCCGGATCGCCTTGGTGGAAGGCGAGGGGGTCTGACCCCCCCTTTTTTTTTTAAATAAATGTTAGGCTCCTTGGCGAGGTCGCAACATCGCCAACGAGCCAAACACCCCCCCTTTATAGCTTTAGTGTGTGACTATTCCCCAGTTGTGACAGTATTTGGTGACTCTGACAATTGAAAAGACGCTAACGGACAAACACAAATTTTACACCCAGCCAGACCTGGGAATCGAACCCAGAACCCCTCGTATCCAAGTCGGTCGCTCAACCAACTGAGCTACGGGGGGTCGGCCCCCTCGGCCACCGCGGCCCCTATCATGCTTCAAAACATGGTTTTGGTGCACCTAAAATTGCTTAAAAATGGGGGTTTCAGACTACTGTCACGTAAAATAAAATACCAACCTAAATCGTAAAACATAAATAGAGAAGAATGCGCTGGACTTTACTATGTACTTTCCGTAAATAAAATAGTAGGGTCGTTGCTTAAAGTCTTGTTGGAAAAGCCAACAACCTAAACGTACACTCTGTTTTCGCGACCTGCACATAAAAGCGATGACGAAACTGTTTCCGTACCTAACACTCGGCATCTAGCGCCTATTACATAAAGTTCTTAAATTAAGTTTAAAGATACGAGGTTAAATGTGCAAGTTTTAAATTGCACCCTAACATATGTTGTTCCAGCAACATGTAAATTACATTCCTAGAACTCTTGGCATGTTTATATATTATCTGTTCTCATAATTATGACTGTCTCGCTGTCGTAACACGGTTCATAGACATCTCGAGACATCCTACACTGTAAAAACATTTTTGTACTTTTACAAGAAAAAGTCTGGGAACACAGTTGCCAGAAAATTCCTTATAAAATTACAATGGTTGTCCTTTTAATAAAATATGTTAGACTTGTAGCTGTACTTTCAAAAACGAAAAAAATAAATTTAAATGATCATCGTACTTCATAAATGACACTGAACTTATTTATCAAATAAACGTATACATGAGATTATTATGAAAAAAAAAAAAAACTTGCGAGGTCTTTAGTTTCGAACTACTCCCCCATCTTTAGAATCGACGCAGCTTACCCATAGACCACTCTGACTTACATGTCGTTTAATCTTTATTTATTTGTGTACATCCAATGTAAAGTTCAGTGATAATTCTTTATTTTAATGCACGCAATTAATATAAATATTCGTGTTATTACAGAAAATTACTTTTCAGAATTTGTGATCTTTGCATAAGTAATTTCCGGCGAACTTACGATTTTTGTAGGCTACGCATTTTTTTCTAAGGTTTTTTTTTTGCGAAAAAAAGCCATTTAAAATTATAAACTAATAATTTTACATGGAACATTTTCAACATTTACAATAGTTTGTACAACTACGAAGAAGTGCCTTGTCATATTTTACAAAATAATGTACAGCGCAGGAACTGTCGGTATAAGTACAATGAGTTCCTTTGTAACTTCATAAACTAATGACTTTACAAATAATATATTTGTACTTTTAAAAGGATTTGTATAAGTACAAAGAATATCCTTGTAAATTTTACAAAAATTTCTTAGAGTGTAAAAAAAAATATTTACAAAATTTTTTTAGAATGTAAATATGGCGACGCACTTACAGGGATGTCCAAACAAGCAAAGGCAGAGTTGTATGGATCTACACTGATATGACTTTCAGAACAGTTTACATTGACCCCCCTGATGCCAATACGTATTCCCTGTCCACCACGTGCGCTCGCATTTATAAGACATGTTCGTATCCCATCCGATCCAAACACTCTAAATAGGAATCTGTGATAATTCGCTGAATTTCAGTATTTTTCCCACTGATTCATGTGCAGTTTCAACAAATTAAATAAATCAAAATCCGTGGTAATCAATGAATATTGACTGATTTCTATTATTAAGAGTGCAGATATTCCTATGAATGGTGACAGATTCCAATTTAGAATTCAGAAATTCAAAAAATGAACAAGAGAATATTGATTGATTCACATTTAGAGTGCAGAGATTCCTAAAGTTAACAAATGAATATCGACTGATTCCAATTTAGAGAGCAGATATTCCTAAAGTTAACAAGTGGATATTTACTGATACCAATTTGGAGCGCAGCCATTCCTGAATTGAATAAGTGGATATTGACTGATTCCAATTTGGAGCATAGACATTCCTAAAGTGAACAAGTTAATATTGACTGATTCACATTTGGGGTGCAGACATTCCTAAATTTAACAAGTGCATATTGACTTAGTCCCAATTAGAGTGCAGACATTCCTAAAGTGAACAAGTGAATATTGAGTGATCCCCATTAATAGTGCAGACATTCTTAAAGTGAACAAGTGAATACTGACTGATTCCCATTTATAGTGCAGGAACTTCCGACACATTCATCGATTCCCATTCAGAGTGCTGACATTCATAAAGTGAATCTGTACATATTCACTGATTCCCATTTAGTGTGCATGCATTCATAAAGTTAATTGGTGAATTTACACTGATTATTATTTAGAGCGTAGACATTCTTTAAGAGAATTTGTGACTACTCACTGATTCGGATTTGCAGTGAAGAATTGACTGTAGGCTGGCAGGGATCAAAATATTAATTTTAGAACGCAACGGGGGAGAAAAATTTGCACATGTTTATCAATACTTGAGTACTTTATCTTGCTGTATAGCGGATATTTAATTGCACAAAGGCTAGCATATCCTGTCCAATAGTCTGTAAATAGTCAAGACAGACAGACCAGCCATTTCTTCACGTACGGACGAATGCATATTTTACTGGCGAAAGAATTGTTGCAACAAATGAGTGAGTGAGATTTTGGTCAGCGCTCAACATCGAGGTCTTTTCCACTGGTGAGGGGTGATCGGGAGATACCCGCCGACCAGCGGCAACGTCCGGCACGATTCCCACATGCGAAAATCCGGGGACCGACCCCACCAGGAAGCGAACCCGGATCGCCTTGGCGGGAGACCGCGGCTCCACGAGAAATGAGACAATCACATTGCTTTAAAGTTCGTAGTCTTTTATTTTTTAAGTCACCGTGTTCGGAAATACAAATAATTGACTCCAATTACAGTGTGTCACGACTTGGAGCCTAATATACGTGCCTCCATAACGACAATGCTTCTGATGCCTTAGAGAGTATCTGCCGTTAAATGTATACAGCAGGCGACCTTTACGTGTCTGCTCGCTTTGATGATCACAAGTTAGCGAACTGCCGACACAACGAGCGATGGAAGGGCGGCTACACAGGGGAGGGGGGTGTTAGTGGAAGGTTACAGGGAACGCAAGAGGCCATAAGGCGGAAATTAGCGCTGTCAGGAACATCTCGCATTCACCTTTCCTCCCCGCCTCCCCTGCGCATCACTGCATGACGACCAACCTTCACGAACAAACACCGCGCCTCTCGTCTGGGGAGCGCTGGTATGTTGCGAAGTGGATGATAGGGGATGGGCACGTAACAAGCCCGCGGAGACGTTGCCAAGTCGGCGGCGAACCGGCAACAGCGCCCGCAGTCGCCTTTTTGGAATCGATACGTAATTGTATACACGCGCGGGAGGGGAAGGGCTGTTTGTATCAACATTCGCCAGCCTGAGATTGGGGAAACGCAGAGGGACGCGAACGCGAAATGGGAAGAAGCTCGAATATTATTTTTTTTTTAACGGGTAAGAAAAACTAGTAAAAAAAAAATGGCGAAAGGCCGAAGGGAAGAGAAGTGAGACATGTAAAAGTGTATAAAGGACAAAGGAGGCTAGGTTATGAATTTCACAAATGAATACAAGTGGAGGGATGAAATGGCGGTACAGTTTCTGGTCCAGTGGCTGGTGGCTAATCCCATTCCTTGCGGCAGAATGCGCACGCGCCGAGTTCAAAAGGTTTCGCCGTCGCAGGACGGGGAGGGGTTAAAAGGGGCAGGAGACGGAAAAGGGGTAGGAAGAGCTGTACGTTTGGCGCTCGGGCGAGCACGAACTCAGGACCGCATCAAATGATGTCTTCCGCCGGATTAATCAGGTTAGGTTGGCGCGCCCCACAAAGAGGAGAGAGGCGATGCTCTGCGGCCGTCAAACGCGCCAGCAAGCCGACAAAAAAAAGTGGCGTGGAGAGTGAATAGGGAAGGGGAGGGGGTGTCTTGGAACAGTGAAACTGATACGGCGTACAATGAACATACATAGCTGCTGTAAAGTTATCTTTGCATGTTGACTTCCATTCTGCTGTGTACCAGCCACTGTCTATGATGCTAAGAAATAAAATGTGACTCCTTTTTTTTTGTCGCACAGTTAGTAGTCTTTTATTGGAAGATTTGTCTTGGTTTGTATTTGAGTTAGCAAGTTTTCCCATCTTAAAACGCGTCGTTGTCATCGGAATTGCCTGTATTATAGATGAAAAAAAAATTGAAAATGCAGTATATGCAATTTTGTGTTGGAACACATTTTCAACCATGAAATTTAGATTTTCAATATTTTACGTGTAGACACACATTACAACGGTTGTAAAATTTTGTAAGACAGGAAATAATATATTTCGTTCGTATATATTTACTAAAACTATAGTACGTACTTTTTTTTTTCAGACGACTTTCATAAACAATTCCGCACACATGCCAATACATTTATGGATTCGAAACATATACCTACAATACCAGCTTACCATATTAACATAATTTTATATAAATAATTGTAAAAATTGTAACGCCGCCAGATGTAAACAAGGCAAATCTTCCACCAAATGACTACTAGCGCTCGGCGACAAAAACAAGAGTCACTTTCTCTTTCTGGAGAGCATAGGCAGTGTCAAGACCTCTTCCTCTTAGACCTAGTAGCAGTCAACTTTGCATCACCGTAAGAAGTGGTGACTTTTATACTATTTTTATTTTTCACAATTGTCGACTGTGAGTAAATATTAATTTAATGTAAATTAATGTTACTATTCGGAATTTATCGCTTGTAAATTTGTTTATTCAAGGCTACCATGTTCGCGAAAAAATATTTTCATAACGTTCGTCACGTTCCAAAGTCAGTAGAGAAGGGGAGGGGGGGGGAGAAACGAGTTCGTTGGCGGGGCTCGTAGGCGCACAATTCAAGGTCTATTGGTCTTCTTCATAGAAACAAATAATATCACCAAGTCCATGGAAAACAAAATGAGAGTGAGCTGGCCCAGCTCAACCCCAAGTGTCGAAAGTCACTAGGATACTGCGGTGGTCGAACGGGTTCGATTCCCGGCGGGGTCGGTCCCCGGATATTCACATGTGGGAATCGTGCCGGACGATGACGTTGGTTGGCGCGTCTTCTCGGGGATCTCCCACTCCCCCCGCCCTCTCATTCCAGTGCTGCTGCATACTCGTCTCATGCCACTCCTCACCAGCGCTAAAGACCTCGATGTTATGCGCTGACGAAAACCTCTCACTACAAAGTCACTACCGTTAACGGTACTTTTTCGAATTTAATTTGTATGGCATTTCCACACGGAAGGAAAAAAAAATTTTGTGACGGCTGCGAAGTATGTCGTTAGTATTTAGACATTATGCTGTCGCCACTAAAATATTCTGGTCACCAAAGAATCATTTTATGTCTGCTTACGAAATATTTTCTCTGATTCAAATTTAACACGTTTTTTGTCAGTGCGTATGTCCAGAATAACCGTTTACCCCTGCATTTCCTTACATAAATTCGTCATACACACATCTACGCAAGTGTTTATGCTCGAAACGAAGTGATGAGTACCTGTCATTTTGTAAACGAGCAAAACATTCATTTTTTTTATACCGGATGTAAATGTACACTGTAGAAAAAACTTTCTAAAATGTTTAGGAAGTAATAAACCTAAATACAATATGGGACAGTTGCCATACTTCTTTCTTGTAAATATGCAAACTTTTACAGTTGTCACAATACAAGTCTTGTAACTTTAGTATACATTTGACTGTTTTATAAAAAGGTTCAGGAATGCTACATTGGATGTCTGGGAAACTATTTTACAACACCTACTGTCTTAGCGCTCCTATACACACGTGTGGCAAATGTACAAACTATTTTTAGAGTGTAAGTATATTACTAACTTTTCGAGATGATCCCTTGAAAATAAAAGGGGTGGAGAGGTAAAGTAATATAACGCAAGGTGTTGCCTGGAGCGGAAAATTGGCGATTGAAAATCTACATGGAAATCCAATATTTGTTAAACTATTAAAAGGCAAGGAGAAATAAATAATGAATGTTTGGGTGCTGTTTACTGATAAAAACATCTGTAATCTGAGACCAAATTGTTCTGATTATTTTTCACCTTCAGTAGAAGACGGTGATTGGTCACACCGGTTATGGCGTAGAATTTTTACCATTGCATTGGTTTGGCTGTGAAATGACACAGTTTTTTGCAGGATGCCCTAAACGAATTAAAAGGTCGCTTTGTCACAAACTCCTCAAGTGAACCGTTTTCGAGAAAATGAACGTAGAAAATACGGAGCCTTACATGTAGGCAACACGCAAAGCACAGAAGGTTTGATCAACCCCATTATTTACTGAATGTGAAAGGAATTCAAAACAATATTTTTCACATATTGCAAATATATTTTATAACTGAACTGCTCCCGTAATGTACTGTTCATTTCTTGTTACTTTTGTTTATTCAAACAAATGGTTTTTCTTGTCAATTTGCAATCACGCCAACCGAAAATTTGCGTTGCATAACTGTACATACATTTTTGTAAGAAATACCTTCACAAAGTTGGTAACACAGTTTCAGTAACATCCTGTATAATCAAGGCAAGTAAAAGTCTGAAGCTCTAGAACTTAAGGAAATACAGATTTGATAAGTGGTACATTCACCTTCGAAGATGGTAAAATTTTAAAATCAAAGTGGGGGAAAAAATTGAGTATCGGACAGTACTGATTATTAGACGGAATTTATCAAGTTTCTGAACAAAATGCAGTGCGATTCTTTGATCAATTTCTTGAAGGAAGTATGTAAAGTAAGGGAGAAGCTCTTAATTCGTTACGACTGCACGGCGGGTACATTATAGAATTGTAGTAGAAATTAATGCTCACCATACTACACAAAATTAAACTACGATAGTGTAAATGGAGATGAAATTAAGAAAGCATGTGGCTGTATAAACTTCGTATTGCTATGCTAAAGAACTCTGGCAAAATCGATTCGAATTTAATGGAGACGGGAAAAATTCGCGAGTTCATCGACATGTAGGCTAGCCTCCAAGAACATCTGTTTGTTCAAGCAGACATTATCTGCTCACGGTGTGCTCGATGAATTAGTAAAACCACATGATTGGGCGTGAATTTAGTTGCTTCTATATCATTGGCTCAAGGCCTTAAAATCACTGGTGAAAAAATATGTTGTCATTATGGGCCTTACCAAATTTTTTTGTGGCGACTACAAACAATTCTGCTGCCCCCAATGACGTTTCGCAGTGACAACAAAAAATGTTGTAACAACTACAAAAACTTTGGTGAGGTTCATACTGACAAAACTATTTGTGACCACCGCAAGATATGTCAAACAACTCAAGAGATGTTTGAGTCTTAGCTCGTAAAAAAAATCGCAAATTGTTCAGGTTACAGTACTTATACGAAGTATATTCTAACCTTCAGGAATCCAAAGACCTTGTTCACCGCAGAATAATGAGACGAGTAGTTAAACTCTAAAGTACACGCAAATATGTAGTCTACTTGCTAAACTGAAAAATTCGTTTTAGGTTGACCAAAATTGTCAGTGACTGCAATAATTTTTTAGTTTGGCTCTCCGTCGCAAATACTTTGTTGTATCGTATTCTTTACTGGCGAACAGTAAAATTTCATTTGCAGCCACCATTAAACTGTGTATTATAGACAGTAGTATAATGTTTACTACCTTTGCAAATATTGACAACAGTACACTTTAAGGTACACTCCTAAAAGGGATTTTCCGGTACCCAATTTGTGCCAAAATATAGTACGGAAAATGAGTGATTATTATAGACGCATTATTACACAAAGGGTTCAATATTAAAAATTAAGCTGTTCGTGAACACCTCTTTATGCTCTTAACTAGCAGTCCCCCGCGGCTTTGCTCGCGAGTATTATTCGTAACTGATAATATTTACTTTAATTTAAAAACCTCTTTGTACACAAGGTTGGTACTTCAGTCATCAAGTGTTAGAATGTCCAAGCGGCTAGTTGAACTAATTCTGCAGCAGGATAAGTAGCTATAGCTGTCCATGCGAAAAGCAGTCTTAAGTTTGTCCCTGCCACTAACAGCGACTTCGCCTGGGCCTTATTTATAAAACTGCCAATTTGACGTTCTAGGGTAGTTACAGACGTCTAAGGTAAGTG
>PNEQ01042672.1:0-133448 GCA_003012365.1 Medauroidea extradentata | reverse complement strand
CACAGGAGTAATTGTGTGCATAACTAATTGTGTTGTGAGAGTTCTAGTTGATTACTGTTTTGTGTATTTCGTAGCTTTGTGAGCTATTAAATCCAGTACTTAATTTAACTCTTTTATTTGTAATTATAGACCTCTATCCCAAAGAACTCATGGGAATTGCCCACATATAAAGTTTGTGCTCTCAAACTTGTAACAGTACGTAAGTCAGTTGGATTTCACAATTTGCATGGGAGCAGAACGTGCAAATTTTGACTTTGTCGCACTATTATGAGAAAACTACACCAGTTGAAACTGTTTCGTAAGAGGAAACTTCATTCACATGTATCGTCTTCAAAACTAACACTATTTCATATAAATATAAAATTATGACTTTATCGCACTTGAACACCCTTAAGGTGCGCCACACGAACAACCAGCCAACAGCAGAAATCAGATAAGCTCATAGTAACTAGAATCCAGTCTGCTATAAAAAAAGCGACGTGTAATTCGCAAGTCTCTACTGCTAACCACTGTGAACAACAGAAACTTTGTAAACTGAAAACATATATGATAAACTGGAAACGGCCCTAATATTTACTCATTGCTGTTCCTGCCACGGAGATTCTACTTCACATGGATGATGGAACGTGGGAGAGAAGCGGCGGCGGAATCCAAAGGTGCGAGAAATAAAGTACCACGAGAAAACTCGCCTGGCAACGGCAACGTCCACTATTTTTCCCACATACGAAAATTGGATGCGACCTCACCTTCCATCCAATCAGAATCGACGTGGTCTGACCACTACACTACACTGTTCACTTCAAATTATACTTTTGGAATTTTAATTTAACACACGTAAGAAAACCTTACACTCTCAATTATTTTAGTGTTTTTTTTTTCAAGTAAAATATTTGGAACTCCATTTTCCGGACTACAAATGCTGTATCCTAGTATCTGTACTTGCAATGGGGGAAAAAATTAACTTTGAATCTTTATTTTATTTTTATTATGAATAGTAACTTATTTTCTAAGTAGGCTTAACAGGTTAACATATAATCTGTACATTCAATTATTTTAAGAAAAAAAAACAGTACCCGCACCGACAAACAAACCTTTATCCTCAGTATTGTTATCTGTGCACTTTACCGCAAGACCACACAACTGACATGGTATTACGTTCTATCTGTGTTTACATATGCAGTCATTTAACTTTTATTATTTTGTAGAACGCCATTAACACCAACATTCGTTCTGCTGTAGAAAAATAGATGTCAGAGACGATAAATTGTGTAAACAGTAAATCATTTCGGCAAACCCGTAGTTTAGGTTGGCTGCAAAGAGTTCCCAAGTATTTTACAAAGAAAATCCTAGTTTGTAAGTTTACAAATAAACAATTTTTCAAGAAAAATCCTTGTAAGGTTGCAAATGTTTATAAAAGTAGAAATAAATTCCTTGTGAATGTCACAATGTTATTTTTATATTGTAATGGAATTTTAACGTGCAGAATTTTTACTTGCCCATAAACGCATTTGTAATAACCGTGTAAATACGCAATATTGTATAACAATACTGTTACAAGCTTAAGCAAAAAGTTTATGTGTGGGCAATTCCCTGAGCTCTTTGGGATAGAGGTTTTTACAATTATAAATAAAAGAGTTGAATTATGTTACTGATTTACTAGCTTACAGAGCTTACAAAAACACACAAAACAGCAATCAACTACTACTTTTACAACACCCTTAATTATGCACACGGTTACTACTGTGCTACAGAACGTTAATTAACTTTGACAATTAAAGAATATTTACCATTAATCAATTAAAGGCTACAAATCACAATAAAAATTCAGTCATATATCCAATCAACAGTCTCTCAAATAGTGGCAGTGTACAACATATAATAGTCGGCAGTGGTGATGAATCGCCGTGTGCTGCGCAGCACCCCGAGTGCACCGCTGTCTTCACTCTTAAGGTCTTCGGTTCGACTCCCGTCGCGCACCTCCTCTTAGCTCGTCAGCCCGCCGCAGCAGACCTCTTGTATCGCCCAACTCTGCTCCGAAGGTAGCCGCCTGCCGCCTCACAGTAGACTCTAACGTCACCAAGATGTCTTCACCAGTCTCTCTCCACAAGCATAGCACCTTCTTCTAGCACGACCAATAGCGAACTGTCCTCCGAATTTGTCGATTCAGCCCTTATATACTCGGCGAAACAGTAGGGGAATTACAGCATTACAGGGGTCTAAAATTAGACATTTCATCATGTTTCGGACGTGACTTGAGTCTCGTAGGCCGCCTCGTAGGGTAAAAGCGCAGTTGGGACAGGTATCTATGACGTAGTTTCGACGTGACTTCTATCACGTAGCCGCCTGGTAAGTCATGGGCTAGCCCAGCAAGTGTTACGAAACAGCTGCCGACCACCGGCTCCCAGGTACATGGCACGCTACAATACTTATATTAAATCATTGTGCGACTCAAATATTCTGTCAGTAGAGTAATATCAGACAATGCCTAGAACAGCGGTATAAATGCAACCTATTATTGAAACTACATAACACACTTCTCTACCCAAATAAATACGTTGAAAGGATTTGTCAAGAAAGTCATAAAAGAATCTAAATAAATATTCGACGCAAGTGACATAATCAGTGTACAAAAGTAGAAAGTCTAAGATGGTGTTTAAAACGATGAACACAATAGTGTATGAGAAAAAAATCTGACGACGAGAAAAAAGTGGTTGTTGAAATGACGTAACATCGTCTTCACGTCTGCAGACTACGAATACCAACCTATGTTCACAACAAGCCCAATATCAGAGAGCTATAATGGACACAATAATCCCTTTTTATAACCAATTGTCAACTCTACAACATCCACATTGTATGTTCTCAGATTTCTTCTACCAGACATCTGGCCACGGCGGTTTGGAAACTAATACAGCAGAGTATAGCATAGTTTATGGTACAATGGATGAGCATATGTCGATGAGAGTATGTATCTATATTTATAAAAAAAGTTTTATAACACATTAAACAAATGGACTATAAGTTAGCCGAGGTAAATAAGTATAAATTTATAAAATTATACTGAAACTAACCTTAATAGTAAAGTGAAAACTCACCGACATCTCGAAACGCATTGTAGAACAAATGAAGTCTAATGTTGCAGGAAAAGTGGCGTACACAGCTGCCAGTTTCACTTCAAACATGTATGTCACTTATAAGCTTCAGTACAAAACATATTGGCTTCTGCAAATTGTATATTATCTAGTTAAGCAGGATCTAACAAAACTCGTAGCTGTTTGGTGAGTTGGCAAAAAATTTTAACTCGTAAAATGCCCAGTTTTGGCTTAATCATTACAAAAACCTAACTACAGAAATAACCCGAAATAAATAATATAAAAGTTTTTTATAACACCGCAGTATTTAATTTTTTTTTCACTTCCGCAACTATTTCCGAATAGAGAATTTAGAAAACGGACGCGCAAAACTTTTGTCACTACAATATTTCTAAGGCGTGATTTTTGACGGAAGCATTCTTCGAAAGTAGACTTGTTGCACTCTTCACTGACCTGGAAGGGAAAAAAAAGTTTATATTAGTGACCAGTTGTAACTGATCAGAACTTAGGAACAACAGAAACTACTTAAAGATCTTCAGAAACAGTACATTGTTGTCAGTTGCTGGTTAATGGCAACCTGAAAACTTAAATTAATAATGTACATCAAAGAAGACATTAATGTAACTAAAAGGCCTAATTTCATTTTCTTTAATACCAATTATTACAATGTTCAAACAGTATGTACAGTTTCATCTGTCAGATGAACATAAATAGAGCGAGAAACATATGAAACACTGAAAGAGAAAATCATAAACACATACTTCATATACAGTACTGTGCAAACCCATGTTACCATAACCTGGCGCGAAGACTACTACACTATGGAGACAGGCACATCAACTTCGGTTGAAAATACTGACATTTTTGTAGATAAGCCATACCTACATTAACTATTTGCGGTACATGTTAATAACTTTAAAAATAAGCGCCTAGATCACTGAAATCATGTAAGTTAACGTTACCTAATTGTTACCGTGCCACTGATGTACAATATTGGCTGGGAATGGGCTATTCGGTTTCGTGGCATATGAAGTGACACACCGCTCTAAATCCTTGCTCATGTTTAAAAAATGTGTGTGCAGATACGCCATATAACAGTGGCTATGAATTTGAAAACAAACCTGTTTAGTTGTCTTAAAATATTTGTCAAATATCTTTACAGCTTAATGCTATAAGTGTCCCGAGTCAGCGCTTAACATCGAGGTCTTTAGCGGTGGTGAGGGGTGACATGAGGCGAGTATGGAGCAGCGCAGGAGGAAGTGGCGGGGGAAACAGGAGATCCCCGAGAAAACCCGCCGGCCAGCGGCGTCGTCCGGCACGATTCCCACACGCGAAAATCCGAGGACTGACCCCGCCGGGAATCGAACCAGGATCGCCTTGGTGGGAGGCGAATGGTCTGATCATTCGGCCACCGCGACCCCAGACCGAGTTAAGAGATTTTCTGTTTGCGCATCAACCATTTTTAAGACTTGGAATCGGACATACAGACTCATGCAAGTACAGACACGCTGGGAATACTTCCTTGATGCTTTCGAATGCGAGTTAAACGCGTTGCCGTTGTGGCATCTCACACGATCTTCCCTTGAGAAATAGTTATGGGATAACACCTGATGTGTGACTAGGCGAGGATGAAACTGCGATGCTTCGACATCGCCTTCCAGCAGTATGGTGAAAAAGGGGACAACACACCGCGGAGGTAACAGTAAACTTTCCTCCTGCGAACTCGGGACCCTGGACCCACCGGCCAGGAGCGCTAAGGTCTGAACCCTTCAGAAATAAGGTAGATAAGTCGGGGCAGCTATAGTGGTCACCGAGTAAGATTAGACATAAAAGTTGCGCAAGTATAGGATTCATAGAATACACATTCATGCTTGACACAAAGGTTGTGCCACTATGGTCTATCCAGTCTAAGGTTGCTGCTAATTCATTCATGTGAATGACAGTAAAATTTTTGCGCAGCATAAATTTAATTTGAAATATTGGAAAATTACAAGGTAACAATGTTACGACACAATTACAATTTGAGGAATAAATATATAATTAATTTGCTTTGATTTAAATCGTTAACAATTGCTATTTCTGCTGAAACCTTAGAGTGGTCAGAGTAGTCTCCACTCCTGTTTACTACTGTTACTATTAATTCTCTTCTTTCCCGCTAGAACGCAGTACCCTATACCGTATCCACACACGCGTTCTTTAGGTTGTCTTGTATTTGAACAGTATTCCTCAACAGGCAAACTAACGTCACATGAGCGCCGTGCACTTTAGAGGCGAAGAGATAAGTGGATGGCCAACACCAGTCGGCCTTACTGCATGCACACTTTCAGAGCTGTGACATCATTATATTAGTACATCAGATTGTAGCTAAGATGTCTTTGTAAGCTACTTAACCGATTTTATGATAAAAAATATAGACCTCTAGGCAAAATTGATAAAATAGCTTCATCGATTTTTTTGCTGACATCACTAATTTTTATTTTATTTACAGACGTAAAATTGAAAATTCTAACTCACACACATATATAAATTATATAGGCCATATACTGTATAGTGAATCTAATACTAGGTAACTCGATAATTATAATACCTACTTAAGTCATGTACCCCAGCAAATTCTTGGCAAGTGTTTAAATGCTAAAAGTGGGTAACATTTACTCGGTATTTAATATCTCTAGTTGCATGTTTCCAAACAAAGTACGTAGCAAATAAATCTAGCTTATATGCAATGCTCTGCAATCCTGTTACCTAGTGTTATTGGACAGGATTGGACCCACGATATATGTGTACATATATGTACATATATATATATATGTGTGTGTGTGTGTGTGTGTGTGTAGTAGTAGCCTAATCTTCGGGATGTGATTGCTCGTGACTAAGTCATTATGGGATACTTAATAGCAACAGTGTCGTTCTCGTAGGGCAAGGACTGGATGTCGCTGATATCCAGGAAATCTACACATTGACTAAGTAAAGGACGCCTACCTGCAAGCCAGAGAAGGCAACGCCTTCTGCTGAGAAGGATGTATGAACTTTACTGAGAACAGCTATCAGAAGGAAAAATCCGCGTGGTCTCAAACTAACGATACGTACACTACGTAAAATATGTCGAAGTGATCCTGGTCGTGAAATTAAAACTTTTCAAAACTAAAACTAAGTAACTTAAATATAGTGTTCCACAGCAACATTTTGTAGCTGACATCCGCCCTTGTCTTCAAGACAAGGCACATAGACCGGTTCACTTAACTTCAGTAAATTGTGGTATTTCTCAGGATAAAGACGGTTTATATATTTTACGTTTCAGATACAGTGCCAGCCTATATTTTGGTAATAAACAAATCTTAAATGTCAATTTCCCCGTACACTGTACTATACTATAGTAGAGGCTCCAGTATTTCACGTATTCATCTGCAGGCAACAGGCTAGACTTCTCAGTTCTATACGTGTGCCGGCAGAAGTCGAATGTCCATTGGCGTGTAGCACGTGGTATCTCCACGACTTGTTTCCTTATTTATAACTGGCTTGCAGTCGTCAAATGTGTGTTAAAACCGCTCTCGTCTAATCACAGAAGGAGGAGTGAAGTATACGTTATTGACGTTCAACCTGACCTAGAATCAATACGCGAAATAATCGAACCTCTAACTATTAGTAGAGATCCGGACATTTCGCGAATTCATTAGAGATCAAGTTATATTTCACAGTCTTATAAAAGTAAGTTACTCTCGCACTGGGCCACCGTTTATAAGTTTAGTCCTCGAGTTTGACAGACCATTAGCAAGCCTACATAATAACACCCCCACTAATTCACACTTTGCCATGTTAGGCGTTAATTTGACCACTCCGTACAGTTGTATCTAATGAACAAGTAGTTCAGGACAAAGTGTACACAGTACTGTGGAGTCCAGCCGGTCTGGCGTTGAACCTACGAAATATCCGGATCTCTAACTATTACTATATCGACCTCATAGATGTATATGATTGTTATTATGAAAGTAGGAGTGATACAATGCTTCCCATTCATCAGTGGTATAGTTCGTTAACATAAACTGATATTTCAAGGCTTGTACAGTAATAATCCTCAATGTTTGCCCTGTTTACAAGATAAAGTGTGGTAATGTGAGTGAGTGAGAGAATTTTGGTCAGCGCTCAACATCGAGGTCTTTAGCGCTAGTTTGGGGAGGGCGAGGGGGAGATGATATGAGGTGAGTATGGAGCAGCACCGGAATGAATGGGCGGGGGAAACGGGTGATCCCCGAGAAAACCCGCCGACCAACGGCATCGTCCGGCACGATTCCCATATGCGAAAATCCGGGTATAGACCCTTGTCGGGAATCGAACCAGGATCGCCTTGGTGGGAGACGAATGGTCTGACCATTCGGCCAGCGCGGCCCATAAAGTATGGTAAATATAATATTCTCTGTACGGGTTAAAAATGTTCATTAAAATTTAGGATGTTTTTTTACAGTGTACGTACAGTAAATAACGGTATTGCATAAGGACTTAAAATTAATACAACTAGCACTTTGAAGATATATTGAAGTTATGTGAAACATGAGTGTCCCAGTTACATTTGCTTAATTCTGGAGCGTGTACTATGACGGCTGGAAGGTATTATAGGAAAGGTGTTAACAAATCTTGGAGATAGCAATCAGCAACATCACCCTTGTCTATGTACGGGGTTGCCCACCCTGTCTTTAGGGGTGCAGACAGACTGTCGTTTCATTATTCTCGGGGCGCGTGACAATTGCAGATCCCTGGGGCTCCTGTCTCGTGCGACCAACCGCTGAGTTGTTTCAATCTTGCCGATGTGTTCCCCCTTCCTTCCATACATTAGCATAGCGCCCCTCACGTCAGGATTACCCGGCGAGGGTCGCTTAGGCATGACGTCACTGATCTCGGCACAAGGTAGCTCAGCCTACTACACTCGCTCATGTTTTGTGATTACCCCCTTTCCCTTTTTTTATTTCTATCCTCAACCTCTATGCATTCTATAAAGACGGTTATATTAAGGCGGCCGCCTACCCCCACGCTTTAAATGCGTTGCAGTGTGTTCGTAAACAGGTTTTTTCTACGAAAATATTCCACTTGTGTCCAACGTGCCAATGTGCGAAAAGAAAACAAACTTCAGACAAGGTCGGAACCTCATTGTTAAGACGTCACGCTCATTAAAAACACTCTTTCAACGCCCTCTAACATGGCTAAAAACGGCCATTTCAGACTTCCGAACTTCAAAATATGCTAACCGGATGTATGTGAAACTCAGATTGCGACCTGCACTGGACTTAGTTGCAGACTTTCCACCAATAAAATGAAATGGTCACTGCTTAGTGTCCCATAGTAAAAACGGTTCAGCGGGAAGCTTGCACGCTAGTTCAGCGCTTGGCTCGTTGAGGCGACGCGGCGTTTGATGCGCGCTTCAAGGTCGACCTTACAACTAAGTCGCTTTTGAGCTTCTCACGCGCAGGTAGGCAGCGCCCTTAACATCGAGGTTAGTATGAGTAAGACAACATTTCAAACTGAGGCGTTCAAACTGTAACCCGGGTAAAGTTTACGAGTTTACAATAACTTACGAAAACAGCTTCTTGATCAACTCCTGGTTAACCCTGCTCGGTAGCAAGGCTCTGCTGCTGTTTGCAGACGAAACATACCAAATGGCACGAAAATGGTAAATAGGTAGAGACATGCAAAATTCGCGTTATTTTCTGACAGCTGACTAGACTCCAAGTGACTATAGGCTCGTTCGACGTCTCCCGCTGGCCGATATTGTCGTGACTTGCCGCGGAGAATGCTTACACGGTAGAGAGGCCAATATCTGTAAAGACATAACACACGTAGATGACAACACATAACAGTTCGTGGCCAATTGAATAGCAGATTATGCTCTGTTGTGTATAGGGAAGTGAAGTTTAGTCTGCTACCAAATGATAACGCGAATTTTGCATGTCTCTATAAATAGGAAACACGACTAGAGCCACAACTCTCAACGAAGAAAGGTAAGAAATAAATATAATATGAAATATAAATAAAATATCGTGTAAAAATACAGCTTCTTTCGTCGTATTTTATCAAATCGTATATGGGGCCGCGGTGGCCGAGGGGTCAGACCTCTCGCCTCCCACCAAGGCGAACCGGGTTCGATAGACGGCGGGGTCGGTCCCCGGATTTTCGCATGTGGGAATCGTGCCGGACGATATCGCTGGTCGGCGGGTTTACCCGGGATCTCCCGTTTCTCCCGCCCATTCATTCCGGCGCCGCTCCATACTCACCTCATATCACCCTTCACCAGCGCTAAAGACCTCGATGTTAAACGCTGACCAAGAAATCTCTCACTCAACAAACGTATAAAATATTATGGCTCATTTTAATTGCTCCCGTCATAAAACTTTAAATCGTTTGCAAGGTTTTTTTCATAACGTAGTTATCAAGAAAACTTGGTCACGTTACTGAACTAACCTACCTACCGACTTCAGCAGGTTACTTTTCATAAACGTTTTAAGCATTTTAACAATAAGTATAATACTAATGAACAACCCGGTGTTGCCCGGGTAACATTTTATAATCTGAAAATCGCGATAAACATTCCAAAACATACAGTTATGAGCCGAGGAACGTCGTCAATGAAATAAACTTGTGAGCATTTTATGGTATTATAGGTTAGGTGGGTGGCAGAAGCGAGTTTGTCATTCACATTGCCGTATTTTAAGTTGACAACAACCCTAAAGGGAAATTCTACGTGAAAAAACCTTGCACATACAGTAAATAAACACACGTGTAACTGTTCAAAGTGTATCATTTATGGCTTTATTATTACTTTAGTCGGTTTATACTAAGGCATTTCTCCATTTGAATAGATTTTGACATTAAATTGCAACGCAATTAAACAACACGAATTAAGACTTCGTTTGTTTCTGCAAGATGTAGCAACGTTAATAATTTGTGTTCGGATTTTATAAAAATGTATTTCTTATTGTTTTTAAACCAAAGAGACCGCTCTTTACGTCTTGTTTATATGCCTGTAGTGTTCTGTTACAAAACAAAACCAACACAGTTTGATTTACAAGATCGTTCTAGGAATTATAGCCTCAGATGTTTACTTGGATTATCGTCTTGCACAGCCAACTGGGTACGATGCAGTTACTCGCCTCAACACAGCATTCTTTTTACAAGTTTTATTTCATTTCATGTAATCATATATAAAACAACAAGAAGTGACACCAAGCCATCATGCATATATACGTAAATGTAACACGTAGTTTACACACTGGTGTGTAAAACAATAATCAGTGATACGCTATTCATTTTAAAATATCGGAAAAGGCTAATAATTTCCCGTAAGTCGAAGGAAAATTTTCCAATAAAATAGCATGTCCCTGTGTATGCCAACACTATATAACCGGCATGTATGATTTTCAATGTTCTTTTTTATTTATTTTGCTTTTGTATTGTCATTGAAGCATATTGGATGCGTTGTACTAGGCTTGCTTTACATTTATAACGGATCAGTAGCATTACCAATATTTAACCTTTCACACGAATGAAAACCCAGGCGTGCATTGTTTTTCTTTTTAAATCGAAAGCTAACCTTTCAGCTGACACCACGAGAAGTTTAGCTAAATAGTGACACGGTACAAATATACATGTATGTGTATGCTAACGTAGCTTTTCGAGCTTTGTTTCGTTGTTTCCTGTGTCTTCCAGTGGTATTTCCTTGAATTACAACAAGACTGTTTACTGAAGCGAGCAGTTCGCCCTTTCAGCTCAGGTAAACAAGGAAAGTGGGAAACGTACGTGGTAAGTTGTGTACTTGGCGAAAGTGAATATATTTGTTGCAATATGTTTAAGTCTATCACTCGAGAGTTCACATTATTTGACAGCTGGTAAATGTCATGTCAGAATTCAAATTGAATATTTTAATTTTATGAAATATTATTTCGACTTACTGAATGAGAGAGTGAAGAAACTAATTTGAAAGCATAACATATCATGGAAAACAAGCAAATTTTCACAACTTAGCACAGAAAACATTGGTAGAGCCACGATTTTGTCGTGAAAAGATTTTTGCCCCACTTTGTTTCAGTGACTCACGTGCACATCGGCAGTTCTGTTTCAAGATTATTGGCAACGTGTCTTTGTTCAAACACATTTCTCATTTGACTGCACCAATCAGAATAAGATTATTGTGAGTCTGTACGTCTATAATTTGTCAAGGCCAGCGAGAGTAAAATCATCCAACCACAGACGATGTAGCAGAGCTGCAGGTGTGCACATGACACATCGAAACCAAATGTTGCAAAAAATTTTTCGCCATAAAATCGCGGCTCTAAACATTGGATACAGAACTATCACGTAACTACACTCGTTCTTGGGATGGGCTGTAGCTGAAGCACGTCCCGTACTCCTTCCCCAGGTCGGACGCTTGGATCAGGGAAGCGGTGAAGCGAAGGGGATGTGTGGCCCATATTACTGTAGGCTAACTCGCCAAGCCTATCGAAGAAGTTAAGAGAAACAAGGTCTGCCAATCAGAACCACCTAAACATACCCTGTTTTTTTAATGACAATGGGAGAATGATGAAGAACCATCTAGAAAGTGTTGCATGCACTTGCTATAAATACAGCGGCAGTTATTGTCTGGATGTCGTATATGGCGTGGAAGGCGGGAGTTTGTTTAATTTGACAGAGCGACAAGAGATAAGAGTAGCGATGAACGGGGTACAGTTCGACGATCGGCGAGAAGAGGGTAGTTGCTACATTGGTGAGCTGAGTATGGAGCAGCACCGGAATGAAAGGGCAAGGTGGGCGCTGGGACATATTTGAATTGCGGAGGGGGGGGGGGGGTTACATGATGTCGCGGACATTAATTTTTTAAAGGGGTATTTGTTAACATAATTGTTCTGGCACCATG
The DNA here is from genome assembly GCA_003012365.1 of Medauroidea extradentata. NCBI lineage: Eukaryota > Metazoa > Arthropoda > Insecta > Phasmatodea > Phasmatidae > Medauroidea > Medauroidea extradentata. Next base: position 121,457 of record PNEQ01042672.1, on the reverse strand, counting down.
GCCGTAACCAGAAAACGGGGTGGTTTGTGGGAGGGGGAGTCCGGGGGTATTTAAGCAACTTTTAAACGTAAATATACAATATACAGTGGGCAGAAATCTTGGTGTTTTTCAATTAGTAATTTATAACTTTATGCTATGAACTTAAAAAAAAAATCTTAAAATTATTTATGCATGCAGAATTTTTGTCAAAATGTCTTTACTTCAATGTATTTAGTAATAATTTTGTGAGTGTGCCAGTCACGGGAACTTATAACAGAACCAGAAAAAATATGCTCGTGCAACCGATCACTCCCGATATTCTACATGCATTAAATAGTAATTATCTAACTATTTAGCAAAAATTTAAATTACATTTGTGCAATAATGTACATAATTCAACCGAATTTACTAATTAATATATCTAAATACACATTATTAGATTAAGTAAGCAATTTAATCTAAACTTATCATTAACGGCAAAAATTAAGTTATGCTGGTGTACACGAAGCCGTTCAAGAAAGAAATCAAACATTAAATTTAAATACAAATAATGTACACGTTTGAAAATAATCTATACTGACTGAAAATATAATTTACACTTTTAAATGATCTTTTGTTGATATTTATACCTAGCTACCAAACTCTTAATCGATGTTCGACTATTAAGGGCAAAAAAATACGTGAAATCCGTTTTCGATAATTTCTCCATATCTAACAAACTATCAAAGATATATTGATGGTTTTGCTCCAAAATGATGATTACGTAAATGCCAGAAATGTAGTTTACGGATTTTTCGAAATTCTACTCCTACGAGATCATGAGATGGAAAGGAAGAAAAAGTGGTTTATATGAATCGTTTACGTAGCTGGAACCGAATGGGCTACATTATTTATTTTTACGTCACTTGGATACTTATACAAATGTCTAGGATGGGACTTCATGACGTTTCGAAATTCGATACTTTAGGGGATGGAAATACCTTTAAAAATGTTTTCGATTACTCCTCCATATCTATTGAACCGTTAGAGATATATAAGTGATTTTTTGCTTCAGAATTATGCTGCGTACGAAAATACACAAAATACTATTTCATGATTTCGCCAAATTCGACCCCAAAAGGTATTTTAAAAAATCGTAAAATATGTTTTCGGTTCATAAACGATATCGTCATCGACACCATTACAATTTTAGATAACGATGTAATTTTTTCTTATGAACGATGCTACTCGAATGCCTGGAAAGTAATATCACGATTTGTTGATATTCGACACATACATACAGAGATGGAAAATGGTGTAAGAGGCGATAAGTATTTTCAATGAATCTTAGATAAATCTTGGACCAAGCGGGCTCTCGTTGTGTTTTTTCAAGTCTATGTGACACCCATAAAGTATTCTAACAAGGGTTATTCTAAATTCAGCCTTTAAGGGGAGAAAAGATGTCGAAAGTGTTTTATAAATATCCTCAATATCGTTCGAATCATTCGGGATATAGATAGGTAGGTAGCCAGTGGACTTTACGTTCCGTCGACAGCGAGGTCATAGATACGATGAGACACAACTTGGTACGGTGACAAGAGTTAGGAGAGGAATCGTCCATGACCTTTGTTAAGAAAAACCATCCCTGCATTCGCCAGGAGTGATTTCGAGAAACCATGGAAAACTGAAGTTAGGATGGCCGGTTCGATACACAGGTCCTCTCGAATACTAGTCCAACATATTAACGTTGCGCCGCTTTGCTTAGTCATTCGAGATAAAAGTCTAAAGCTGCTTTTCGCTTCGTGATGATGAGTACGTAAATGATTGTAAATATAATTCGGGATATTTCTAAATTCCAACTGTATAGATTGATAAGCTTATATGTTTGTCCAATGTTCTGTTGATTTAGCTGTGACTACGCGTTATCGTCTTAATAAGCAGTTCAGTTGGATACTTATACAAAGGTCTGTCTACGATATATAAGTAAGATTGTTCGAAATTCGAACCCTAAAGGGACTAAACCGCGTAAAGTTTATTTTCGATTAGCAAATGATACATATCTAATCAGTTGAGAAATAGAGATGTTGCTTGCTTCAGAATGATGCGTACGGAAATATCTAAACAAGTGTTATATAGGCCTACATTATTTACTGGATAAAATAACTTAATTATCAGGAAGAGTGTGAAAACTTCCAAGACAGACGATCCGAAAAGCAAGTACGATCAGCGATAAATAATTTAAACTTGGGTTATTCAACTTTTATGTATCTCGAGAATGAATATATTATTTACTGTATTTGTTATCATGAATTCTTTCGGCGTTACATGGAGCAGGCGGCCTAGAGTTCATTCCGCCATTCTCTATTAAACACAGCGTAAACGTGTGCAATGACAAAACTCACTAAAGTCACTGAAAACAGTTCTCCTTTTATGCAGAAGATGAACTGGATATAAGTTATAACCTCCGCCCTTACTAATTTTCCGCCGTTGTGAGTGTAAATTTACACCTCAGTCAGAAGGATATATTTTCGTTTTGACAGTGGGGTACGAGTAGGGACATGTAGGCCTACAGTCACTAAAATTAATAAAAAATACGAAGTAAGTTCTTATCTCATATTTAAACTGCTTTTCAGTAACACACATTTAGGGGGGTACAAATTATATATTGTACCCCACTACCAAAATTTTGGCCGAGGTTTGACCCCGGTTCACGCACCATTGGAAGGGGAACAGGAGGGACCGACTATACGGCATCGTATGACACGATTCCCGCATGCGAAAACCTGTGCCTACACCGTCAGGAATAAAACCCGGATTGCCTAAATGGAACGAGGAATATGTTAATAATTGAATTATCCTGAATCAGACACTGGAACAGAAGGATCGATTAGTGATTGATGTAATTTGAAATCTTAGTTTTACGAAGAAAGTAAGTGTGTATAGTCTACATAGTAAAAGATTGCAGCGAAATGAGGGAATGTAAGTTTAATACGCAGATTTGCAGCAAATTGTGATATGCCTGCAAATAAAATTATTGTCCATCAAGACATTTAATTTAATTTGGTCTTTAGTAAATCATGCATTTTAAAGTGTTCCTGGCAATGCCCAGACAAACAATTGTAGTGATATTATTTGAGTCTGGTGGATAGGAGTAATGTTGCAATAAATCTGCCTAAAGCAAGTAGACTACTTCATCGTTTCTATGTTCTTTCATAGAGCTGCTTGTATCCATGGGAAGTATACGAGTGGCCATATAACGTTAATGGTGTGAAATAATAGAGCGCAGAGTGTAGGATAATTAAAATACGTAAATGGCCAATTAGCTACTAGAGACCCACAAGATTCGTGTTATTATTTGGTACGTCACTAGACTCCACTACCCAGTACATACTAGAGCACAAACCGTGATTACATTGGCCACGAGCCTCCATATGATGTCATAAACGAGGTTGACCGCTTTGCAGGAGATTGGCCAGTATACCATGACCTTTTAATATTGGCCAGAAGCTTTCTCCATGGCAGGCCACGATATTGTCGGCCAACGGGAGACGTCCAAACGAGCCTACAACCATTTAGATTATACAGTCAACTGTCATAAAACAATGTAAAATTTGCTCGTCTCTGCCAATGCTCTTGACTATGTTGTAGATACAAGTTTATAATGTGTACCTAATTGGTGTCATGCGAGATTGTTTCTGAAAAAATAAAATGTTTTTAAACAAACACGAGGCAGTTATTGCGTTAACCGACGGATGAGGCAACACAGAATCGACCGACGGACCTTAGAGGAGAAACCCGGAAAACTTTCAACTCTTGGTGGAAAACAGCGAAGTGAGAAGACGGATGTGGATAGCAATATTCCCCGAGAAAACCGTCAGCCGGTAAACAACGATTATTATTATTCACCAAATACCACCACAGGTCGAAGATTTAACCATTGAAAAAAAAAAAAAAAAAAAAAAAAAAAAACCACTAGCAGTTACTGCATTTAATTTAACGTTGACAATAGTTTCCTTACTCCTTTTATGGTTGGCAGCGAATTGACGAATGTAGTTTTGTGTGTTTTCCTATACAAATACTACAATACTGAAATAAAATTAATTGAAATCATCATTTTTAAGATTAACACACTTTTTTACTGAACTACATAGTTTTTTTTTACCAACATCACAGTTTACGTTAAGCTCACAAACATCAAGTGACATGTCCATAGAGGTTAGATATTTCCCGTTGGTAGCTGTTAAGCGAGGGAATATACGAATTGGCTGAAAATAGTAACTAAGCAGGGCTTATTTTTAAGTGAGTGCTCACTTTATTCTGAACCGCCTATACCTGGGCCACTTACAGCTAAGAAGATTCTAGCAATCTGGAAACCAAGACGCAGGAATTTCTTAAAGTCACACGGCGACAAATTATATTTAACAACGTATTTTTCACTTTGTTAGTTGTCGTTTGATCTTTTTAACTGAATGGATGTGTTTCAACATCACTATCTTTATTTCGTGTTATACACACTACGAAACGCCCTTACTTTCAGTTCTAAATAGTTGAACTGTCTGGCGTTGCCCGGATTTCAATTTATAAACTCCGAAATACGAAATGTCAGGACGACAATTATGAGCCATCTTTACCAGTCAACGTCAGCACGGTGAAATCGCCAGACATAGGGTACACGAAAACATTTCTTAGAGTAACTAAAACCATATCAACTTGAAGAGTTACAAATTGTGAAATAATAAAAATTTGCGGAATTTTTATCCAAGTAGCAACGTGTTTCTATTTACTGTAACAACATATTTGATAGTTTAGTATTTGTTTATTTTTGTTTGCGAAGAGGGTGGTATATTCGACTGCGTCAAAACAAGAAATATTGGAATATAAACAAGTAGATGACTGGGTTAGCAGTTGGGAGAAGTCGAGGGTTGGTTTGTGGCAAGAAAACATCGCCAGGGCGAGAACGAGCGAAGGTAAAACCAGGAAAGCGAGAGTGAAGTGTTTTTGTTGGCAAGGCAGAGTCGTCGGGTCGGGTCGGGCAAGAAAGAAGAAGGCTGCTGTGTCTAGACAAGCCCAGGTAGTAGGCCAGGGCAGCCCTGCCGTCTGGAGCTGGGGAGGGTTCTCTTCAAGGTCACGCCACGAGGGGAGACCCGCGCCCCCACAACATAATGACCGCCGCAAACGTAAAAACGTCTAGACGTTGTTTGACCTGCGTGACCTTCACCCAGTGAAACCCTTGCTCTTGGAGGGTGGCTCGGCCGCCGCTATGCCCTCGTCGTCCGCAACTTGACAGCAGCAAGCTGCAGCCGGGTCTATGCGATGCGAGCTCCAACGCAGTGGCGTAGCCAGGAATTGTGTGTGGGGAATTTTATAAAGGAACACCGATCCCCACAGGAAAAAAAAAAGGTCCTGAGGTTCTCCCTCGGAAAAATTTGGGGTTCAACATGCAAAATGGTGCTATTTAAGCAGTTTTAGTATTGAAAAATTGAATATACTGGTTGTAATAATATTAAGTTTTTTCTTAAGATGAAAAATGTTTGAGTGAAGAATATTACTAATGGTTGCTTTGAATACACCTTAATCTAGAGAAAATGTGATACATAGGTACGGAAACTAAAGATAAATTCTAAATGACATGGTTAATTTTTTTTTCGTATTTCGTAGGCGGTGGGGGAAGGGGTTTCAACGCGGACTCCCTCTCCTGTCTACGCCCTTGCTCCCACGTTCATAGCGTGCACTGCACTGCGCTGGATACAAGACAAGATGCACTCAAGCCACTTATCTCTCTTCCTTACTGGCTGCATATTACTCTAACTGTTGTCCGGCAGTTTGCTTGGCACGCTTAAAACACGTTTACAACCAATGTTATAAGGTTAACTGCAAAATTGTCACTATTTTGTTACGAGGGCGCACATTTCTACTTATGAAGGCGTGAAGCCAATAACGACACGGAGTGTATTCGGGTGATTACATCCAGTGAATTCCAGCCTGCTGCAAAATAACGCAAAATGTGCACTATATTATGATAATAGTAATAATAATATTTTTCTTTAAGGGCGCTGTCATCCCTACAGCCCAGACAGGAACTATAATAGAGGAATTTACGTGTTATACTTAATTAAATGTGGCCAGAAACCTGTCAGACCTACTTAAAAGACACCAGTGACTTTTTAGATTAACTCGGTGCGGCTCACATTGCTGTAGGTCTTTTAGACTCTTTAATTCCCTGAAAACAATGAAACACAAGTATTTTCATTCTAAGGGAAACAATACACACCAACACACCGACTTGTGCTTTTCATTTCCCACATTATTATTCCTGTAACAATATCTTCTTCATCTCAATGCAGACAACGGTTTTCTACCAAAAGCATCAACTTGATATATGAATCAATCCCACAAAATATAACTGAACATGTAAATATACAACCTTGCTCATGCCACAGTACTTAAGAGGGCGTGGTACATAATTCAACGCTAAAATCATTAATCTATAACAGTAGGTTTCTTGAAGGTAATTTGCGAAAATTAAACAATAGCAATCCTAGACAATAGTTTTAGCCAACGTTTTAAACAAAATAGTTTCTAGTGTTACGAACTTCTGAGGAACAAGCTCTGACGCTGGAACCTTGTGCATTTAACTGCGGCGCAAGAGATCACGTGTCACGAATTAGTAATTTTGGATAAATATTTACTTACAAAGTTGTTGGCAAATACCATTATCTACGATTGTCATTGAGTATTTAATCCACTTTGGCTTCGATAAAAGCGTTAGAATTAATTGATGTTTTCAGTGTTTATTTATCATTCTTAGATTAAAATAATAAATTATACTAAATACTTAAATATATTACAATATAGTTTTTATAATTTTACTTTTATAAGCCACTTTTTAATAACGATTTTTAAACACAATTACATTCCTACAATCTTTAAAACTAGGCGAACATGATAGGCTGAATTCGAATAGGTGATTTATAGAAATTTAGGATCATTCAGTTGTAAAGCTGTCAAATACTTTGTATTTAGTAAGTTTCAACACATACTAAAATGAATGTTAAACTACCAAATACATTATGTGTAAATATGATACATCGAACTAAGGTGCAGTACTTCGCAAGGTCACTCTCGCTTGGTACCGTGAAACATACCGAGGAAACAAAGTAATAGCAGAGGTGCTCCGATCTGCAAGCTACGTTTCAGATCAAGTCTTAGCGCAAGGGTTTGTTCGCTACACAGCATATATTTTTCTTTTGTTTTCAGAAGAGAAATTAATTCGTGTAGGTTAAGTGGACCATAGCGGGCAGAATACCCCTTTTTCAGCCGAGTCCAGGCTCTTAGTTTACGAGCAAAATGACATGGCAGTGCGTACAACCTACCCTTAATTCCCGCTCACAGGCATTTTGGATCTGTCTCGTAAGCTAAGGGGCTGGCGACTTTTTGCCAATGAGTATTTTCTGCTCAGTTTTAGTCACCTATTCAGGCGGTGCAGTCAGTTTCTACGAACAACCTTACCCCACATTTCCACTTCCGTGGTTTATCGGAGATTTAAAGTAAATTTTCTCGTACACTAAGGGTCTGGCAACTTTTTACTAAAGGGTACTTTTTGCGTAGTTTTGGTCACTTATTCGCGTGGTGCAGTCCGTATACGTGAATTACATGACATGCTGTATACATCTGTGTGTGTGTAAGGGGACCAGCGAGGCAACGTCGAACCCGAAGTAGTCAGAAATTCGAAATATTTCTATTATTGTGAAAGTGCTGGGCTGAACTCTAACTGCAAGATATAGGAACTGGAAGCACCCCTCATGGCATAAGTCTGTGCCGAGTGATGTCTCTGTGGTGATGCTTTGTTGTGAGATTATCTTGTGACTGTCAGTCAGCCGTGGAAAGTAGTATTCTATAATGTTACTGACAAGCTGTGGACATCCTTACATATGCTAGTTGCATTGTAGTAGTAATGACTTCAGTCCTAAATTATTCCGTCAGCATTTGTAATCTGTACTGTGAGCTGTCATGGCTTCTGTTGGGGTGTTACGGGACACTTGTTTGGCATTTACCCGATACGGTCGGTATTGCCCTAAATGTATTTCTTCCGTTATAAATCATTCAATTGTTAGGAAAATAATAACAATTTATAAGACTAGTATACATGTATTAGTATTGGGCTACATCTCCAAGGCAGCAAATGAGCACTAATTGATATGTTTTGTAGATTATATGTTAGAAATAAGAAATCGAAAGCAAAAAATTTGCCGAAGCAAGTAGGTAGAGAAAGGCTTTCATAATACGATATACGCTAATATGCAGACGAAATTACTTAGAGAAACGGCTCAACAGTTCAAATTTCTATGAACATCACTCCATGACAGTGGTCCAAGTTTTGGTAGAAACATTTTTTTTAAAGGCCAGGAGGAAGAAGTAGCACAACGTGTGATTTCGATTGTGAAATCATTTTATGGAATTTTACCAGTTGGTTTGAGGAGGATTGTGTTTGAGTTTGCTAGAAAAGGACAATATCGGCAGTGCAAAGAAAAACATGAAGCTGATGAAAATTTACTTAATGGATTCTTAGAAAGTCCGAATATTAGTATTATGAAGTCAGAACCTACTAGATTAACACGTTACTGGTTTCAGTATAGAACTTTGTCTCATATTATGTATAAATACCAGTTACATATATTTGCAGAGGCTTAAGTATAATGACTGTAAATGTTTGTTCAGAGGTAAAATATAATAACGTGTTTATTCCTGAAATCTGCTATATAAGAGTTTCGTTTCTTTCGTATTTGCCAACCAAATACTAAGCCAACCCACCTCCTATATGCGTTTTGAGAAAATATTTCATTTCGTGCTAATTCAATATCTTTTATTTAGAATCTGTTATGTGTTACTAAATACTACGTGACTTAGAATGCATGATGCAGCAAATGAATGTACGGTCTGAACTACTAAATATTTACATGTGACGTTGGATTTGATGTTGGGAGGGAGACAGACTTGAGCTCCATGTACTTAAATACCGTAAATTTGCTGCCGAATTATAAATGTTTGTACCAGAAACACTTTTTTTTTAATTGTGCAGACTAAGACTCAAAAATGTATTCTTTATTTACTTTGCTACACGAAAGTCTAAAATGAATTTTAACAAAACGCACACTTTTGCAATTTTCAAGTATGTGTATTTATTTGTATACGATGCACGAAAGAGGCGCAATCCTGACAAACTGACAAAAACAGCAGGACTTGTGGGAAATAGGTCTGTGTATACACGTCAGTATGTCAGAAAGGGTTGGAAGCCCTTGGGCGAAGGTGGACTCTGGGTGGGGACATGTCACCCCTTGTTTCCCTTCGTACCTACGCCGCTGAAGCTACGGTCAGCTGCCAACGACCTATGCCTTCATGTCTGCGTGAGTGTATGGAAACATTTCTGCTCTGCCAGTTTGAGGCGTCGACGCCACCTTGTTTGTAGGTTTGATGGCCCCGGGTTGTCGACATGCCGTTCAAATATTGACACTCTTAACGTAACTCCACCTTGAGTATGCAGCATTAGTAGGGTGAGGAGGAGGCGGTATTTAGAAGCCTCACTACAACCTGTTCCCTTATTGCTTTCTTTTTTGTTTGGGCCTGGGAAGTGGGGGAGAAAAAAGTCAGAAGGTTCTCAAATTTCAAGCCGAAAAAAGGGAAACATGTTTTTTTTCTTTTTTTATTATTTTTTACGTGGGAGGAGAGAGGGATGCTGTAGGATGGCTGTGCTCTCTAGCGAACCTCCTGAAGTAAGCATCGGGTGAAGAAGCTTAGCAGGTTTGTGCTTAATTGCCGTGGCCGTAACTAACGTGCCAGACTCGGACCTGCTTGCTGTAACAAGTTGGAGCTGCAGGCTAAGTCAAGTCTAGCTGCAGAACACGTGTGCATACAGAAGTGCAGTTGCACCATGTGCTGACAACTGCAAGACTGCAAACAAGCAAGTCGCCGTTATCTGGTCCCTTACCACAGACTTTCAAAAAATAATCTCAATCCAAAACACGTGTACTTTCATTTCCAGGCAAACCCTGCATTCAAAGTTAATAGGCCTGTGCACATGATGAATGTACATTTTTGTAGCCTGCCCAATTTATTATGTTCTACGCGAAACCGTTTATCTGAATCACAATAATTTTATGTACGGAACTATGTTTCTTCAATTGAAAAATTCCTCCCGCTTATTACAAAAATGGTTTTGGGGACTTCTGAAATTATGGAGCCCTGAGCTGAAAGGAGATCCATATTTCCGTATCTGCACGCATGCAAGTAGTGAGTGGACAGCAGAGAAAGAGGCCCACAAAATCCTACGTGTACCAGACTCCGAAATTTCTGTCGTCGTACCTGGCCTCAATAGACAAGGTCATCACGGATTAGAGAAGTACAGGGTTATGGTTGGGTTTGCAGTTATACCCAGCCTGCCAACCCAAAGAATGGACGTGACGGAGGGTTAAAAAGAAAACAAAGGTGTGGGGGTGCATATGGGATATACCCGAGCAAACTCGAAGTCGAACCAAGTTCCCAACATGCGATAATTGTAACGAGCCCCTCTGGTTTCGAACTAGCCGCTATATCGAGAGATTTATTGCAATATGCACGAGTATTTCACAGGTTCTTCAAGCAACAGCATTGACTTCTCAGTCCTATAGACGCATTGGCCACAGTTGATTATCCATAGGCAGGGACCTGAAAAATTCGCTGTTTCTTTCAGGCACAAACTAGATTTCCAACAACTGTAACTTTCTTCCAATTCCGCAATTGGCCTTTGATTTATTAGAAACCGTCTGGAATTCGCTGAGCCAATAATAAAACTGAAACAAGTTCAGGCCCTTGTAACCGTATCAGCGAGAAGCCAGCCAATGGCTGTTATCTGCTTCATATCACAAATAGTCTTGGAGGCTAGCCTGCAGGTCAGTGAACTCACGAATATTTCCAGTCTATCCATAGGCTTCCGAACGTAGAACCGGGTACCACGTGACATCCCCACGAATTATTTCTTTATTCAGACTGTCTTGCAGTCGTAAAAGGCGTGTCGAAATAGTTGTCATAAAACCACGAAAGTGACAATGAAATATGTGTTTCTGACATTCAGCCTGACCTAGAATAAATCCGCAAAATCTCCGTGCCCCTATTTATTGACTAGAAATCATCACACAGGTGAAGTAAATTGAATAATAAATTTATTGCAAGTCACTTTCTCAGAAACTGTGCATACGACTTTGAGTATTACCAACGATGAAGACTTAGTGTTTCCACGGTTGGTGCTTTTTACATACACCCCAGTGCTACCAACTTGTGCGACCTAATATTTGTGTGTAGTGACCCGTTTTCATTTGCCCGCCGTCATATATTCTTTTAACGACATCATTATGAAGCATTTCAACTGAATTTGTTTAGTTAGTAAAGAGCGGAACTTTCGTTACATGTAAATGTAACAAGACAATATATTGTAATAACTAAAAATAATGTAGATCCTACTGGAATCAAAAATCAATAAGGATAGACGCAGCACATACGAGCACACGAGCTGTCGTATTCGTACATATTTGAGTATTCAGTAGTGATAACATGTCACGAATATGGACTATATATGAAACAACGAACGTACTTAAGTACACTAAGAGATTGTAGTAGAGCCAAACAAAATCTTTTTCGCTCAACAAAATAAAATATTTGTATAAAATAAGTTGTGCATTTTGTTTGTGAAACAATAATACTTTATCCTCCAGAAGTGAGCGTATATGTTTAGGTATACTGCCATGGGAATGCCTCATTCACTGCATTAAATACAAGCAACTGTAAGTATATTTTAAATAATTTTTTTTTTCGTGTTGCTGAATAGGCCTAAATGGTTTTATCGGGATTGTTTGTACCAAAGCTTAGCATAACTGAAAATATTTACAAAGTAACTCTCGAAGTGTGATTGTAAACAATGGCGTGCACAAACAATAAGGTTTGGTTGAACCAACAAAATGTATCTACAATTTATTAAATTTACTTTTATGATGATAATTTAGTACTTTGTCAGTTAAACTATATATTTTGTTGAGTCAAGGAAATCAAATTTAGCGCTTCGTATATTGCTCGGGTCACAAATATTTTGTTAGGACAAGCACACATAAATTTTTTGGCAACATGCAAACAAATTTTTATATATTGTTGTAGTCCCTTGCTTAAATTTAGATCACTAATAGTTACATGATCATAGACGTTGATCTACTGCAATACTGTTGCTCTCCCTTCCTGGATGTTCTGTAAAACTTAACCTCTCAACTATTATGGTGGTATTATTGAAAGTAAATTACGCATTGACACATACAAATTTTGATTTGTCCCATAGGCACTCCTTCTCAAAAGTATGTTCTCTTATTTAATAAAATATTGAAACTGGAGATTGGTCGAGATAAGTATATTTGTAATAAGATAGACAATGGCAGAGGGCAACCTATGTGGTCATGAGAGAAAGGGAAGGGACGTTTCCACACCTGAAACCAGTGTGTCTGCACATGACGCCCAAAACAATGGGCAGAGTTGGCCATTGTTGGGAAGCTGCAGGCCATAACAGACCAGCCCTTCTTCAAGACGTCCTCCCCCCTTCCTCACGTGGGCTTGATGGCGCGAAACACAGGACCCGCCAGTACGACCATAACCAATCAGGGTTAGCCATAGGAAATAATAAGATTACAGGCAAATATATATTAAGGATATATTAAGAGTTATATATGACGTGATGAAATTGTAAAACAAAGTGTCATATATTAGTGTAATATACTATTCTGAGGAAAGAAAAATACGAATATAAACGGTCCCAACTCGAGAGATCGTTACAGTGGGGCGTGGTTTAAGGCTCGGCATCAGTTGCCGTATTGAATTATTTTAATTTTCGCTCTTATGAAATTCTGAGAAGAAAAGTGTTAAATTTGTTACTATAGTATCAATTCTGTTCACCTTGTACTACAATAAAAGCATCGAAGTTGATCTTTTAACGTGTATTTAAGCCGTAATCAGTCGAGAATTTTTTTTTATATTCTTCATTTACTCGACTGATTACGGCTTAAGAGGGTGTGGTACATAATTCAACGCTAAAAGCATTAATCTATAACTGTAGGTTTCTTGAAGCCAATTTATGAAAACTAATCAATAACAATCCTAGACAATAGTTTTAGCCAACGTTTTAAACAAAATTGTTTCCAGTGTTACGAACTTCTGAGGCACAATCTTTAACGCCGGAACCTCGTGCATTTAACTGCGGCGCAAGATATCACGCGTAACGAATGAGTAATTCTGGATAAATATTGACTCATAAAGTTGGCAAATACCAGTATCTAGGATTGTCATTGAGTATTTTATCCATATTGGCTTCGAAAAAAGCGTGGAAATCAATTGATGTTTTCAGCATTTATTTATCTACCTCGCACTCTTATACGTTCGAAAGAAAGCTGCTGGCCTGATTGGTCATTGAGGCTTAGCGTGCGGGAGAGTCGCAAGAAAATAGTTATTTTGTGAGTTTAGAGAGATACTCTGTTGCGGACCCCAGGAGAGGGCAGAAGTGTTGGCGCAGCTTGGTGTCACTGTCCTGCGGCAGTAAGTCTTCTTTCATAAGATTTAAAATATTGGAACTTCCTCCTTCGTAATTTACGTGCGAGGTTTCCGCGTAAGGAAGAATTCGCATTCACGAATAGCTTACTTTTGAAGTTAAGTTATTAAAATTGGTTTATTATTGTCATACATATACATACATACATACATATATATATATATATATATATATATATATATATATATATATATATATATATATATATATATATATATATATATGCTAATGCACAGTATGACTATCTCATCATACAACTGTTCCCAGTAAACAGTAATAAAAAACTTCTTTGCGATAGAAAAAGGTTTTTGAATGTTCCCGCGTTGAATTGTTTTGCGGTTGAAAAGCAAATTTTTGTAATGACCACAACTGTTTACTGTTGAAAAGTAAATATTTTCATTTTGACCAAAAAAAATAATGTGGCACGGAGAGAAAGATAGTTCCAAAAAATTAACGGACAGTGTTGAAATTGATGGTCACAAATTGGTTTCTTACTATGTTAGAAGTACTCGTTTAAGAGGAGTCCTCGACTGGCGCATGGACGGCGTTGCAGTGTGTCACGCGTATTCTTTTTTACGCGAAACAGCTTAACTTATTCATATTATGTTTATCTACGAAAAGAACACACACTTGGAACTATGCTTCTATGTTTTCAAAAAATCAGCACGCTTGTTAGAAACATGATTTCCGGGCCTCTAGAAATGGCTAAACTGCTTAAAGTACCTTTGGAAAAAGACTGCAAGGAAAACCTCGGACGCTAGTTTGGCGCGCTGCGAATAGAGGCGATATACTTCCCGTCTAGCTGGGTACTATGGCTCTTATTGCTACGCTGTTCACACGCGTCAAAGGTGGGAATACCACACCGGCGAAGACTCCTCTTAAGAATAGGTCGGAACAGAAAGAACTTAATATTTTGCTCATAGGGACATTGGCTTGTTTGCGTCAAGGATAATGTTTTCATGCGGAGGAATGATACAAACTGAGGGCGGCCATGATATATGTTCAAGTGACCGCGAACCGTGAAAATTACTGGCAGGTAAATTGAAACCAGCTACGTGCTTCATAGTAACGAGTTACTCTTCCAGTAATTTTTAAGAAAAGGTGTAATTTTCTGTTACCTACTACGTTTTGCCATTAAATCCCAGCTAATGTATACTGGTACGTCAATTAATTTACTAATTAATTTGTTCCATTTTAATTTCAAATCGTTCACAGACTTCAAAATTCAGAGTTTCGTTTACTGCAATTAATTTTCTTGAAACTTGAAAACGAAGGACAGCCAACTTACGCGTCAAATTATGAAGGTTTAACGGCGTTAAAGTGTCGCCATGGTCATTTTTTTTAAATTAACCCCATAAGTTACCATATTTTCGTAAACAGTTAAAGGATTAGATTTCAGGGAGTAAGACGAAAACGGTATGATTAAATAAATCTTAATATCATATTTCATTACCATGAATTACACGGGTTTTACGGTCTGACCTTAATTCCTCTTGCACCGTAACTTTACCTCTGTTACTTAAACACTGCACAGATCTTTCTCCTCTTCTACATTTTATTTTGTCATTGCATTTCCTCCGCTATCTGCTAGTATCTCAGTAAAACACACCTTCCTTCGAGTTACGTTCCGAATATTTCTATAGCAGTATGAACCCGAATACTACTTCATGAATCATCAAAATTCCTGATCTCCATTACTCTAATTGTTTGAGTATCTTGCAACCTTTGTAGTGAGATAACTAGCATACAAAATATGTGCAGGTCTTGGTCTGTAATGATGTCATTAACAT
The DNA here is from genome assembly GCA_003012365.1 of Medauroidea extradentata. Classification (NCBI taxonomy): domain Eukaryota; kingdom Metazoa; phylum Arthropoda; class Insecta; order Phasmatodea; family Phasmatidae; genus Medauroidea; species Medauroidea extradentata. The sequence goes on along the minus strand of PNEQ01042672.1, from coordinate 106,097 downwards.
TCGTTAACTGTACACGTGAATAAACGGTCACATCAGAAGTTGAAAATTTAAAAACGAAATGGTGCAACGGTAACACGCTGGTCTCGTATTCGTGGGGACTCGGCTTCGGTTACCGGATCCGGCCATCTCGAATACTATTTTTCATCGTTTCCTTAACTGTCTTCAGTCGAATGCAGGAATGGCACGTTAACAAATGCCAAGGCTGCTTCCTCTGCCCTTGTGTAAAGTCGTATGTCACCGTCTGTAATGACCTCGCTGCCGACGAGATGTAAACCCACGTACCTTGTCTTACAATGAAGTACATATACAGCGCGCGCCCTACATTTGAGACTCAGCTACCCCGTCGACTGTGGTGTACAGCGAGTTGCGAACACCTCAGGCGTTACTGCTTTAACCGACGTCGAATCTTTAACAGCTCAGTAAAAAATCGAATACGAGTTGAACAGCATGAATGCATTATCTTCTGAAACCGATGTGTGATACTCCTACAAGTATCTTTGAATATATTTACCTGTTTTGTTTAGAACTGTATTAGAATACCTCATTTGGTAATCAACATAAGTATCGTTATGATTTCTGCTCTAAGGAGACGTAATGACCGAAAGTTTCAACAGTAAAGGTGCTTAACTAAAACCAGCACAGTGACTAACGATAAAGGCACCTAAAGATGCATTTTGCGCCTAAGTCAAAACAGACGGAAAGCCTAGCGATCCTAACAGATGCACACGAATGTATCTCTCTCTCTCCCTCTTTCTCTCCCTATTAAATATTCACAGATGTGAGAACCACATGGAGACATATCTGTGCTATGGAGCTTATGATAAATCAATTGCCAAACACATAACGTAAGTGTAGTCGTCATAAGGTTGGCAATTTGCGCAGTGTGTGCAGGGAAATACATTTACCAAATATTGGTTTAAATAATGCACAATAAGTGTATACATTTTCTAACAAAAAATTAATTCTGCGAACAAAGTACGAAACGCAATGTGTATCATTTGGTGGACACAATAAAATACTATTATAAAACATTTGTGCCTAACAATAAATAATTTAGATTGATGTAAACGTAACAGTTTGTTCGGAAATACGCAAATGCTATATTTTTGTTGGGCCACTCAAACTTAATTTTTTGTGATCGCCTCCTTTACATAGGCTAGCAAGAAAGAATGCATGCCGAAGTTTCTTACAGGGATTGCCTGCTCCGACAGCTGAGCGGTGTACAGAACTTCGGCCGGCACAAGGTTATTCGAAAACTACTTAAGGGCGTTCACGTGACAAAAATTCATAATTTTGTAATTGTACGCCACAGTGATCGCTTTATAGACGTTCCTTGTGACTACATTTTTCACTTGCAAAAAATTTTAACTTTCATAATTTTCTATAGTGGCACGACAAAGGCAAAATTTGCAAGTTACAGAAACATGGTAATAACAAAAACTTAGTGTCTTACTCGAATGAAATAATTTACGCTGAAGTTAGATATCATGGGCAATATGCTATAATATATATAAAAAAACACCAGTAATTTTTAAACAATACAAAAGGACTGTTGTCTGTTTTTAAACATTTTAGCACATTGCCCATAGTATATAATTTCAGGATAAATTATTTCTTTCGAATAAGACACTATGTTTTTGTTATTACTATGTTCCCGTAACTTGCGAATTCTGACTTTGGCATGCTGCTATGGGAAAACTGTGAGATTTAAAACATTTTTACAAGTGTAAAATGTAGTCACATGTAACGTTTATGAAACGAACACTTTTATACCTTTCCCAGGACCTCTATTAATCTTTAAAACTTATTTTCGCGCAGCATAGGACGAAAATCCTTTTTAGGCATTACGATCTTAGTTCAGAAAAGTTAAATAGGAACACTCATTTATCTCAAATGTTATGTTATAAAATGATGCAACTAAACATCTTGAAGAGACTAGTTGTCGGCGAGCAGATAGCAGGGTAGTTAAGTGACTTTTGCTTAGAGGCTAGAGTGAGGCGTGATGCGCACGTTGTGTCTTCCTTACCGCTTCCGTATTTATAGGCTTCTAACACGCAAAATACGTCGACCAAGGTGGCTGCTTTAAGGGTGTTCAAGTTCGATAAAATAATAATTTTATATTTATATGAAATATTGCTGGTTTTGTAGACGATACTTGTGAGTGTATTTTCCTCCTACAAAACAATTTTAGCTAGCATAGTTTTCTCATAACGGTGCGTCAAAGTCAAAATTTGCATGTTCTGCTGCCATGCAAATGGTGAAAACCAGGTGACTTATGAAAGTGAAATAATTCACAGTGAAATAACATGCCATGGGTTACGTAATAAAATATTAAGAAAATTCCGGACATAGTTTTATATTTTTTAAAAACTGTTGAATTCTGTAATTTGCTTCTGTACTTTTGTGATTTTCCAAAAATTTCAAAATATGGCATTGAGGGTTTTTAAATGTTTTCTTCCATAGCTAATAGGATGTAAATTCACAGCGAATTATTTCGTTCAAGTAGATTAATTGGTTTTCACAATTTGCATGGCAACGCAACAAGCAAATTTTGTGTTTGACGCACCGTTATGAGAAAACTACGCTAACTAAAATTATTTTGTAGGAGGAAACTACACTCCAAGTATCGTCTACAAAACTAGCGATATTCCATATAAATATAAAATTATGATTTTATCGAACTTGAACACCCTTAATACATGTCATCTGCCCGAGTGTACGAGCCACCGGTTTTGTCTCTAATTGATTCGATTTCCATGAGATACTAAAATGGTGATACGTATAAAAGAAAGTTAATTTTTTAATAGAATTGCTGACGTTTTTTGTGACATTCTTAATGCTGGTAAAGGTATAGGTATTCATAGCCGGTTATGTAGCAGTACGCAGTTGTCAATGAATGAAATATTCCTTCAGCTATGTTAGCGGTCCGTCGCAATGAAAAATTCCGAGTTAGTTTAGCAACTCACCGATTCACAAGTACTCTGTGATCACTTCCTGCGGTGGGCTAAGCACAATTATCGACATTTTCTCAGTTCCCAGAGAGACCTACCACATATCTCATGGCAATAGAGTATTTTAACAGTTTAATACTTATCTCGCGTTTAAATATACAACCACATGTAGCGGTTATCGATCCCCGACTAAGAATTACAATAAAATTTCTTATTTATAAATTCTCTGATTATAGTCATCGTCACTTGCTGTTGCCAAAGACAATAAACAGACATTCGTTACTGCACAAAACCACGATATAAATTTGTTTCCTGGCCGTATATTCGTCAAATAAACCATTAAGGTTAGATTTAATACAAATCTGAAATAAATTTCTTTATGCCTTATTTTTAAATTTTACTATTATTACGTAGTTGGCATGTATTGAACTATCTTGCTGCCATATTGCTAAAAGTAAACTTCAGGTTATGAAACTTAATAAAGTTTGACAAGGGACAAATTTCTACTCAAGTTGTGTGGGTGTCAGTAAGGAGTAATTTTCTGTCATTTCCGGTTTAAAGAATTGAACGGCGAGAGAGCTTGCGTGGTTATGAAGGCAATTATAATACTTTTACGAACAAAATAACAAACGTGAAATCAATTTTTCGAAGAAAATTTTTTAATACGGTTCTTCTTCTGTTTACATAGCTTAGCTAACATTAATTCCACTACCGTGTCGTATTTCATCAGCTTTACTAACTCCAGCGCAGTTAGCGGTGAAAACTTTTCCGTGCCTAACTTGTCAATAAGTAATGATATTATCTTCCTAACCTGCGGTAAAGCTAATATTAGCAGAGGCTAACCAAGGTGACGACTTCAGCAGGCATTTAAGTGAGTGGAAGGCACAGTGTTTTGGGGAGAATGGTTGGGGTGTTCCCAGTGACTAGTTTTCTGAGAGGGCAATAATATCTATATATAGGTTATATTCAATATCCTATACCAGCAAATTAAATAAATTACTTTCCTATTTTTTTTATGCAGGACTCATTTTCGATGTAAAGCGTTGCTATTCAGGGACCAGCCTATACCACGCGCTTCTAATACGTTTAAGTGTTCATGAACGTGACTTTTTTACGAAACTATTTCCCGCGTGTCCATTGCGCCAATGTACGTAAAGAAAACAGGCTTCGAAAAGGGACGGATCGTCATTGTTAAGGCACCAGGTGCATTAAATATACAATTTTAAAGCATCCCAACATACGTCAAAGATCCTTTTTTTTATTTTAGATTGCCGTAATTCAAAATGAAGCCTAATAACCAGATATATGTGAAACTCAGATAGAAACGAAACGAGCATTAAACTTTATGCTTCAGACTTACCACCAATACAATTCTTTGTCCACTGCTTGAAGTCCCAGATATAGGGACGATGTTTTATCGCGGGAAAACATCATTGTTTGCTGGGCTTCAACGTACGTTCAGCTTACCAGAAGACTACTGGCTTTTCCCTGTATTTGGAGCTGTTGCCCTGTGTGACTGAGCCAATAAGAATCCCGCCATTGTAATATTGATGCCTGTTATTGGTTTGCAGACAGCTGCATTGTGTCAGAAATATATCATCGAATCATATATGTTGCAAGAAACCACAGTGTTTTCAAGGGTTGGCACAAAACATTTTCGCGATATGCCATCATCTCTGCCTATAGTAAAAATGTATCGGAATCTTGCTGGCTAATTCAGCGCTTGGCATGTCAAGTATTGGGATAAAATGAAAAATGTTAACAGCTGTGTCTAAAATGTATTTTTAAAACCTTGTAAATGATGTTAGATAAACATTTCTAAACGAATTTTATGTTTAGTCAGAAGATGGCGTTGCTTTTGTTTCGATAATTATTTTTTTAAATTGGAAATATTTTAATAATTGGGTTTATTTTAGGAATATTTTGGTGCTATACATTTATGGCGAATATATAATGATTTAAATAATAATATTTCCATTAAAAAAACAGATTCTCAATAGTTTTTCACCTGTCCTTTCTTTAACTTTACGTTTGTATTGTGTATTGACGAAATTCTTAAAAGCAATGGAAACGTAAAGTCAAATGTTAAAGTATTCAATTGTGTATAGTCCTTAAGCCCCCTAAACCTCCTTAAGCGGCACCTTCTACAAATTTTGAGAATAATTTTTCCGTGATAACATTAATTTCCAATAACGTAAATATGAGGTTCTAATAGTGAATATAAATAAATATATATAAGAAACATATGATTTACGTATTATTTCATTAATAGCACTGTAAAATGACTATATAATGTAAAATTATCTGTTTTTATTTGCTTTAGTAAGACTTCCACTGTGTTACGCCTACAAGTTGGAAACTTTCAAAAACAGTAATATTTATTCTTATTTTTTCCTCCACCGTATTTTCCACGTGCGCAAAGCTCTGGAGCGACCACTCTAGTAATCGAACATGGATTATGTGAGGTGGGGGGAGAGTTCTAACTACTACACCACCGTGGCTATGCATTTGTGAGTTTATATCAGCGTATATGAAAGTGTACACACCGAGCGAGGTGACACAACGTTACAGAATATTTATGAATACAGAAGTGAAATAGCAGGTAGGACAGCGAACTCAGTCACACACGCCAGCAAAATGGCTTCCCTGGCCAGCAACATGCCGGAGACGCCTACCGCAATCAGCGTAAGGTGGCTGCCCTGCTAGCCAACAGCCAGGCCAATAGGAAACCTGCCGTAACATGCAGGAGCCAAACATACACAGGGCTGGAATCAACAGCCTTGGACAGCCAATAAGCGGCGAAGTTCACTCGTATAAAACGAGCCGCCAAGTAATTTCACGTCTGTATTACAATTTGGTCTGTGACAACATGTTGGACTCGCACTGTATTCCTTGAAACGACTCGAAGATTTCGACCAGTGGCTAAGACAACTGGAGCAGGAGTAAAAGGCAGTAAAGATGCTAGAAAGATTAGGTTCCGATGACCCATAAGGTGCCGCCTGGGTAAAGGCCTAATTAAAACTGGGTCTGGGCGAACACTGATTGGCGAGGAGGGCAAGTTTTAAATGGATTACCAGCAGAAAGCCGTGTTTAGTAATTATGCTAGCACAGGCACAAAATCATCAAGAGGAGTCGCAAGAAAAGAAGAGGATATGTGCCGTGCATTGATTCACTCGCCCGAGTACAGTTTCAATGCGGGTGGAAGGAGGGAGTGCTGGCCTTCGGGCCTAAAACTTGTATTCCTTGATATCGGTTTGCAATGGTTTCCCGAAGTCGCTCCTCGTGAATGTTGGTATGGCCGTACCCTCTCCCAGGCCCCTACCTTGTTTGAAGTCGTGTGTAACGGTCTGTGATGACCGCGCTGTGGACGAGACTTGAAGCCTAATAACATAAATGAACGTGTACACGACTGGACATTGTTAGCCCGACATGGTCAGTGAAGATGACCGCTGACTGAGGGTCTCCAGGGTAGCCAACTAAAGAGTGAGCTGTCGTCACCTAGGAACAATACACTACCTGTAGCTGACCGCGCGCCAGGTAGCCAGCCCGACGACAGATGTTCGCAGCCTCGTCGGCTCATTTCACGGTTACAATCCCCGCGACTCCTCCCCCCACAACACTCTTCTTTTTTTGCGGCAGAAATCTGGGGGGCCGCTACCTGAAATACGCGTCAAAAGCCTTGCTCCGTCGCCGCCTTTTCAAGTTTCCGCTCAATTGAGAGGGACCTGGAACCCGGCTTTTTGCTCGCCGCCCTAGGTAGCCGCTTGTAAAGTGTGGTTAACACCGGCAATAAACAGCTGAAAAGAGGTCTCAAAATGTCAATATTTTGGTAAATACAGCTTTTGGGAAAATTTACAACGCGGGGGAAAGCGAGCTGCAGAGTAGAAGTGGCCCTTGGCACGCGCCCTCGAGATCTCCGGGGGTTCCAGCCGTCCTACACCGGACCTTCAGTGCAACAACGACTCTTGTCCCGCTCGCAATGTGGACAAGCCTGGCTAAACTAGTTCTTACGTCGATTATGTCGCACAAACCTCGCATCACTGCTCTTCTATTCTTGAGTACAGCATTCAGAACCGCTGAAGATACTATTAATAATGTCATCGTGTAGCTTATACTCTTTGAATAGTCATAAAACGTTTTATTTTACGAAATAATTTTTCTCGAAATAAAAATTTACTAACTTCGAAAACTTAGCTTAGTATGTAAGGTGTTGTATCAATACCAACTGTCAGTGACGTATGTTGATTGGTATCTTCCTTTCACTCCAAACATTTAAACAAATGTATTGTTTTATTTATTTTCTTGTAATAAAAACTGTGTCCTATTACCCATTCTTGGATGTTATATTTTCGTTCAAGTGTCCTGTGAATTAGTTGCGTTATTCATTATTTTGTAGAAAATAATTACTCTCATTAACAGTAAATTTACAAAGCAGGAAATTCCTATGGTTTTTCAGAAATAACAAAACTTTCTGACAACATAGGCGAAGTATCTAAACGATTTGAATTTAAAAATTTGAACTTATTTGAGTTACTTAAGCATTATTCATTAATTTTATTAATTTAATTTTTTTGCACCACAACTTTCAAATTAAGTAATATATGTCAATACGTTATTAAAAACAAAATAATTACTTTGCTACCCGTTCATATTAATCAGACACATGTATAAATTTGTATAATGTGTATGCAGAAACTTAACAAGGTCTTGCTTAATGTGATGCGTAAAATCATTATTATTCATATGTTTAAAGTGTGCATGCATTTTAATTTTGCATTTTTTTTAAATTGCTAATGTTAACTGATTGTATACCTGTTATATGCTACAGTTGTATCACTTTATTAAAGTAATACTTGTATAATTGCATTGCACTGACGACGTCGTGAAACTGCCAGAAACATAAATACTACCCTACGCACAAAACATTTCCTGTAATAATGTGTTGAAATACAGAACTCATATTAATAATTCAGCGTCGAAATTGGAGAAAGAATGCTAAACTTCTCCAGTCGCTGTAAGTGGCAACCTACATGTAGTGAATTATTTGTAATTCTATTTGTATTCCAAAATATCTTTCTCGCAACACCGTGTAATATTAATTTACACTGCAGTATTAGAACAGATTTTGATTCAAACGTGTTTCACTAAAACCCCAGCTATTTACACAATCTCCAGTTAAGGCATGGCAATTTTAGGCAATAATTTTCATTCTAAACACCATTACAATTTTAATATTCATACTTTTATTGTTGACATATGTAAATAAGTATGACTAGGTTAATATATGTATCTTTTCCAACTTAATTGCAAAACTTATAAAGAAAGTAAAAAATATATAATATATAAGTAGGGACTGGGAAATTTCGCGAATTCAATGACATGTAGGCTAGAATCTACTGTACTATGCATTCTCCAGTCCCGTCTATTCGTTCAGGGTCTGCTGTTCCACTGAGTAGCAGCTGGTTGACTATTAGTCGGGGCTTGAGTATGCATAGTACAATGGATTCTAGCCTACAGCGCATTCAATTCGCGAAATTTAGTCCCTACATATACGTGAAAAAGCAAATACTTTCAGCAATTTGTTCACTAAATTTGAGACGTATTTCCAGATGTAGAAAAAAGATTATAGGCTAAGTATTCAGCGGTTTTAACAAACACACAAATAAATGTTCCGTTCATCTATCAGCGTGGAGGTAATAGGCATAATTTCATTTGAAATGATCTTTGAATAAAGTAGTGAGTATTGTTAAGGAAAATCTTTGGCTAACTTATATCCATATTGCCATAGCTCTTTTAAATATAATAACGCCCCAGTCACACAAATAACAAAATCAGAATCTGAGTGAGTGAAAGTGAGTGAAAGATTTTGGTCAGCACTCAACATAGAGGTCTTCAGCTGTTGAGGGGTGACATGAGGAGGTGATTATGGAGCAGCGCCAGAATGAATGGGCGGGGGAAACGGGAGACCCCGAGAAAACCCGCCGGCCAGCGGCATCGTCTGCCACGATTCCACATGCGAAAATCCGGGGACCAACCCCACCGGGAATCGAACCCGGATCGCCTTGGTGGGAGGCGAGAGGTCAGACCATTCGGCCACCGCGGCCCCTATAAGAATCTCAATGTCACTCACTATTATATAAACATCTCTCTTAAAAAGGCTATATTCAATAATTAAGTCATAAAATATTCGTCCTTCAGTTGAGGGTAACATTTGCGTGAGTGCCGTATAGAGAATATTAATTAAGGATCTCGTCTGCACTCGCTCAGGCGCTATGCTTCGATGCTCGTTCTGACGCCCCTACATTAATAGGAGTGGATTTGTTCCATAAATATTTGTACGTGTAAGATCGGCATAGCATTCCAGCTGCTGTAAATTTAAATTTCTCACTGTCTTTGTACTCAACGCTCAATTATGACATACGGAATAATTTTTGTAGGGACTAAACAAACAGTAGAATAAATATTCCTTTCGTACAAAATAGTTTTAAGGGTAAATTTTCACAAAAATCATTCTCAATAACGTAGGTCTCTATTTTAAAAAAATGCCCATGCCATGAGAGTACATTTATTTACTGGACATGTTTATTTCTAAAAATAAAATTTAACGAGGAGAATTGACTCTTTCGTAGGCATAATACGAGAAATAAAACTTGCTTGCACATGCATTTTCTAAACAAAACTCTGTATCAGAAAAGGCTCTCATATACAGCTAACAGGGTTGCCAACAAACCTCCGAAATATTTGCAAAATATTTGTTTCTACAATCGAAAACTTTTCAAACAAAAACTTAAATAGCTGTTGCCGTTCCACGCACATTATTATGTTGATGAGTGCATGTACAGTAATTTTTAAATGAATATGTTTGTTTTTTAAAATAATGTATTGCACACTGATCCTTTTCTATTGTTTTGTATTGTTCTGTTACACGAGGAGAACACTGCAAACTAGAAGATTAACGTGGTGGGCCGTATCAGCAGTACGAAACTCAACTGACGAGGAGAAATTTCCTTTGTTCCTGAAAAATTGTTCTTAAAAATTTGGTATTGGGTAAACCTGACATGTCTAATGTCATTACTAGGGATAGGAAATTCGGCGAAAAGATTTTGCAGCACTTTGTTTCATGGCCTTACGTGCGCACCTGCATCTCTGCTATGTGGTCAGTGATTGGATGCCGTAACACCCAGCGTGTGGAGGTTAAACCCGCAAATGACAGACGTGATGTGTGGTAGTTATCCGTGTACTGATTGGCACAGTCAAATGAATAACAACTCTGCACAAGAACACTCTGCCAATAACCTTGAAGTTGAGCTGCAGGTGTGCACGTAAGGCACTGAAACAAAATGGGGCAAAAATATTTTCACCAAAAATTCCCGTCCCTAGTCATTACACAAGAAATACACTCATAAGATCTAATGGACGAACTAAGCTGAACGAAGGTAGCAATGCGAGCTCGGAACAATGGTAGCCCATAGGTAGAGCCCGGTAATTTTCGCGAAAAGAATTTTGCAGCACTTTGTTTCAGTGCCTTACGTGCACATCTGCAGTTCTGCTTCGTGGTCAGTGATTGGATATTTTGACTGTCACGAGCCTAGGGATTCTACCGGCAACTCACAGACGTATGGTGTTGCAGGAATGTTATTGTAAGTGGTTCAGTCAAATGAGATACGGCTCTTCACATTGACACTCTGCCAATAACACTGAAGCAGAATTGCAGATGTGCACGTAAGGCACTGAAACAAAATGTTGCATAATTCTTTTCGCGAAAAACAGGGGTCCCTACCAATAGCCATGAAGTTGAGCTGCAGGTGTGCACGTAAGACACTGAAACAAAGTGGGGCAAAAATATTTTCACCGAAAACTACCGGGACCTACCCATAGGAAAGTCGTGCAGACATTCAGCCGTGCTTGGAGAAATGCTTCTACTATATACTGTATGCAAGGCTGGTTGGAGGAGTCCACGTGCTACACGTGGCAACTGTGTCGCGCAGCATGGAGTCATGTCGACTACTGAGGAATGACAAGGCGCCCATTGTGAGGTGCATGACGGCCAGGAATGCCGCCGTCTTGGCGGACAACGCGCGCATCTCCGGCCGCTACCACAGGAAGTGGTGACGTCACTGGCGAACCAACTTACAGCTTGCTTCCTTATTCGCCCCGTTTTTTTATCCGCGGTGTTGGCGGGTCAACGTCCATTCAAAAACGTTATGACCCGTGGTGAAAAGTAGATGTGCTGTGAGGGAGTAATTAATGGCTGTACATAAGTTTCCTGTGGTACTGCTAGGCTGGTATATGCAATCACTAGGGCCACGATTTTGTCGCGAAAAGATTTTTGCCCCACTTTGTTTCAGTGACTCACGTGCACATCGGCAGTTCTGTTTCAAGGTTATTGGCAGCGTGTCTTTGTTCAGACACGTTTCTCATTTGACTGCACCAATCAGAATAAGATTATTGTGAGTCTGTACGTCTATGATTTGCCAAGGCCAGTGAGGGTAAAATCATCCAACCACAGACGATGTAGCAGAGCTGCAGGTGTGCACATGACGCATCGAAACCAAATGTTGCAAAAATCTTTTCGCCATAAAATCGCTGCTCTAGCAATCACTCTCTCAAGCCACTGCTGTGAAAGAAGCAATGCATGAATCTTAAGAGGGCGTGGTACATAATTCAACGCTAAAAGCATTTATCAATAAATGTAGGTTTCTTGAAGCCAATTTGCGAAAAGTAACAAATAGCAATTCTAGACAATAGTTTTAGTCATCGTTTTAAACAAAGCTGTTCCCAGGGTTACGAACTTCTGAGGCACAATCTCTGACGCCAGAACCTCGTGCATTTATCTGCAATAACGTGTAAAGAATTTATTGTGGATTTAAAATATTTATCATATAGAAAATATGTAGTATTTTTTTTATTCCTGCCATTTTCAAACCTTGAATAGCTTTGCAACCGTTCATTAAATCCTGGTATCAACAAAACCTTGTCACATGACTGAGATAACCCACCCTACTCCTCCGAGTTTTCATAATCTTGCGTGACGGGAACTCGGCGACTACATTAATTGTTTTGTTTATACCGGAAACAAAACACTTTTTCATGTGTACAGAACTAGTCAGTTACAGCGTTTTTAAACGTATGCAGTACCTGATTTGACAACAGTACTTCCTGTGACGCTTCTCATTTTCAATGGCTGGAATGAAAAACTTAGTATAACAGATGGGAGATGGCCATCTTTAACGCCAAGCAAGCCTGTGCTGGTTGGAGACGTTCTCGTACAACTGAATGAATTTAGCTCTGTCTGCTGTGTAAGTTAAATATGCCAAGTCAATTGCAGATCAGCCTTTACCAGCTGGGTCGTTGATAGCGACGTGTACTATTAGTAGAGCCACGATTTTATGGCGAAAAGATTATTGCAAAATTTGGTTTCGATGCGTCGTGTGCACACCTCCAGCTCTGCTACATCGTCTGTCATTGGATGATTTTACTCTCACTTGCCTTAGCAAATTACAGACGTACGGAGTCACAATAGTCTTATTCTGATTGGTGCCGTCAAATGAGAAACGTGTTTGAACAAAGGCACGCTGCCAGTAATCATGGCGCAAAGCTACCGATGTGCACGAGAGACACTGAAACAAAGTGGGGCAAAATTCTTTTCGCGACAAAATCGTGGCCCTAACTATTAGCGTTTTTCTGTCAGCAACTAGACTCCAAACACCTGTACCCTTGTCCGGCTTGGTCTACAATGTCAGGCCCGCTGCAGAGACTGCTTCTATCCAGTAAGCAAAAGTTCGCAGTAGACTGGCCAACCTCCAGTAAATCGATCACACACGTAATTACACAGAGGATCGTGGCAATTGTAATAGTTAGAGACCGGAAAAATTCGCGGGTTCACTGACCTGTAGACTAGACTCCAAGAATATACGTGTATTTAAGAAAACAATAGCTGTTTACTAGCTGCTCGATAACACTGTGATATGGTCCTTAATTCAGCGACTTCCGGGAACTGTCATAAGAGTAGAGACACAGTTGCGAAATTTACATGAACTTATAGTAGTTGAAATTATAGCTTGTTCCCAAAAGAAAACGCGAATTTTTCGGGTATCTACTAATTGCATTGTACTCAAGCAAGTGCAGGTCAGTAGAGTATAGGCTGGTACCAAATAATGAGAGTTTTGAAGGTCTCTAGTCAACGCAATACGCATTTACTGGTTGTGTCTGGCAGGCATGTTAATGTCACGTGATCTGAGTACTGTCACATATAATACCGCTTTCCATATAACACGACCACGCTTCGTCAGTGGTTACAGCGCAGGTTTTCATTTTGTTTGTACCAGACGCCGAACTGGATAGTGTAAGGTACCATTCACGGGACATAAAAAGTACTGTACCTTTATCAATCTTGTGTACGATTGTGTTAAGCCTAGTTTATACCAACGATAACATTGCGAATAACAAGTGTTTTCAACAAAGTTATTAACAATGTTGTAAAAATGCCTGGAAAACGTTGACATCATATTATCAACACTGTTGCCAACATTCAGTTATTAACTTTGATAATATTCATAAAAAAATGTTAATAACATTTGTTATAAACATTTTGTTGAAAACATTTGCTAGCAGCAAACGTTATGCATTTTAGAAACATGCTAATAACTTTGCCATTAACATTGTTGATAACATTATTTTCCCGACCTGTTCTAAGGTGGTCTAGATCAAAGGTTGTTGGTAACAATTGTTACTAGCAATGTTATCAACAATATTGTAGGTATTTTTGTCATCAACATTGTTATTAACTTCCGTTCATCATTCTTACAACTTTGTTAGTAACATTGGTGTTTTCAGCAATGTTAATAACACATTTGCTATCAACATAGTATAAAATAGTGTACCATAGCTTAGAATTTGTTGATAACGTTTTGTAACTAATGTTTTGTAATTAACGTTGTTACGGTTATTTTTTCGGGGTAAACTGGGCTTTGCGTTTGGTAGTTCTTGTTAACTAAATGATTTGTTAAGGTGGACAGGGCTTAGCGTCACGTCGACAGTAAGGATATTCGCGACAGACAGGACCAACTGCTCAGACAGATATGAAGAAGAAGGTGAGGAACTATTCCAGTATTCCGTTGAAGCGATTTCAGAAAATCGTGGAAAACCGGAGTCAGGATTAACTAGACCTGGAATTGACTCCGGTTCCTCCCGAATGAGAGTCTATTATTTCAACACTGAGCAACAACACTCGGTAAATAATTGTCACGTGACACGCGAAGTTACGTATTTGATACCTTAGTATTATTTTTACTGTAAAATAAACGTTGTGTTACAGTTAAACTACAATAATTTAAACCAACAGGTAAATAAAACTATTACCTCAACTTTGTACTGTAATTGGTAAACTTGTTGCAAAGTGTCACTGAGTTCGTTAAAATTGACACGTATTGTGCGTGTCAATGTTGAAGGGCAGGAACTAAGCGGCGTGGTGCAACATTACCACGTTGGACCTACATTGGGGAAGGCCTGGGTTCGGTCCACAACTCGGTCATCCTAATTTAGGCTTTTCACGTTTTCCTGAAATCGCTACAGGCGAATTCCAGAACCGTTCCTTAACGTAGGTCATGGCTGATTCCTCCCCCAGTCCTTGCCATTGTGTAAGTTGCGCATGCCCGTTTCTAATGACCTCGCTTTTGCCGAGTCGTGTAAGCCCAATAGCAAAATTGTAGAACCTCTGCGTGAAATTAATTTATAATTGTTATTGAAATAGCTGACATTGTAGTTTGATCTGGACTTGTTGTGTTGTTTGTCAATTAAGATAATGAATCCTCATCTTGTTTGTATCCTGATGTATTTTGTGATAATTTTCTCTCCTAACTTTGGACGGAGACTACCATTAGGAAGGAAATTTGATACTTTCTGATCATTGTGTCCGTCCATTACGGTTACTTATAAAATAAGCTGTATTCTGTCCACTTAAACTTTATAGCTGCGATAAGTGCTAAATGCCTCACGTAGACGTGACTTACTTGAGTGAAGTGAAGAGATTTTGGCCAGCACTTAATATCTAGGTTTTAGCATTGATGAGGGGTTGCATGAGGTGAGCATGGAGCAGCGCTGGAATGAAGGGGTTGAGGAAACCGGATATCACCGAGAAAACCCGATGACATAATTTACACGTGCAAAAATCCGGGGACTGACTCCGCCGGGAATCGAATCTGGATCACTTTAATGAGAGGAGAGTATTTTAGGCACTGCGCCAATCACGGCGTGTGTCCTGTGCCTTACGGATGATATAACTGCAACCAATCGACGTAAATTACTTCACGTCTCCGAAGAGCTGGTGAAAATCGAACTGATCATCCCAATGAAAATATTTTGCCAACATACTGATCCAAAAATTCGTTGAAAATACATAGAGTAGCAAAACTGCGCCAATGCGTTAACAGTAAAATGACCCACTTCTAATGTTGGAACATTGCCTACAGAACAGAAATTACCTTCCACTTGGTCAGGAGAGCAGGACATTGCTACGTAAATAGCGGCAGCTGGAACATCCCAACAATACAAACTCTTACAAATACAATGAGACCTGTATTCTAGGAACAACTGAAACCTTCTTATTGTTCGCGTAGGGATTTACATAAAGGATATGGTGTGAGGTATAAATAATTGCAAACTGGCCTATTAAACCGATAAATGAACTAAACAAGGGCAAATGAAAAACTCCAAATTCCAACAGAGCAGCATGCACACAACGCTTTAGAATAAGCAAATGTACACAATCTCAAATTATATACGTAGCATGCGAAGTAAGGTAATATACAATGAAAGCTGCTCAGATTGCAAAGATAAAGAAAAACGCATCGATTAAATGTTCTCTTTGGTAAAATAAGTTAAAAGTGAGTTTTTGACAGTATTCTGTGTAAATATTGTCTTACCCCACATACAGCTTTGTACTGCAACTCTACTTGGTTAAAATAGCATACTATGCCCTGTTTAGGAAAACAGTTTTCAGATATCGTATAGGCGCAGCTGTGAAATTGTCAGTAATAAGAAAAATTCATATTTTTTGTCATATTTTTATTTAAAGGTACGTTCAATTTAGTAAACAAGGGTGCCATACTTTCTTTGCGTCTGTATAACTGAAGATAAACATAAATAAAAAGAGCAGTCTTTTTTGCGCGGTAAATATGTGAACCACGTTTATGTCTCTGTGACGTAACGATTCTGTACATTTTATTGTATGTAACACACAAACTACAGCAACCTACGTTCAGATCGTGAAATTGTGTTTAATAAAGATGTTTATGCGGTAAAAACTAGTATGGATGGAACTCCAAAGAGTATAAAAAAATGCAAGTTACTTCGAATAAAATCTTAACTATAGTGCCGTCTGACAAATCAAGGTGGACTGTATGGTTTGATCTACAAGATGGCCCTAATAGTCTGCTATTAACGACAAAAATTACATTTAATGTACGTAAGAATTATTCCTATGTATTGTGTACAATATGACATGGTTAGCATAAAATAAATACGTTCTTTTAAGTTAAAAGTTGTACTCAGTAGCTTGCAATTTGCGACGAAATCTCTGCGGCAGTAGTGTTTTTGGCTGTTCCACTGGCTGTGGCAACGTCAGTAACCAATAGGCGACTTCAAGGCACCCGTGATTGGCCGATAATTTGAAAGGTGGCGGGATCTTGCAAAACTCGCCCAGAGATGGCAGCACAGCTCTCGTTGCCATTCACGAGAAACGTAAAAGTTATTGAGAGAAAAAATTTACTTTAAGAAAAATTGTATGTGCTATTTTATTTTCCCGACTTATGCAACAGGACGTTCGATCACCAGTCTGTGCCAGGTTTGGTTAAATGCATCGCAGCTATTATCTCGATAGGTTCACTTTTTGTATGCATGCTAACTTCATTTGGCTGACTTTTAAATCCTAAACTTATTAATATATACCGAATATAAAACGTTAAGGGTGTTCAAGTGCGATAAAATCATATTTTTATATTTTCATGAAATATTGTTAGTTTTGTAGATGATACTTGTGAGTACATTATACTCTTACGAAACAAATTTACCTGTCATAGTTTTCTCATAACGGGGTGTCAAAGTCAAAATTTGCATGTTCTGTTGCCAAACAAATAGTGAAAACCAACTGACCTACTTAAGCAAAATAATTCACTGTGAACTTACATCCCATGAGCTATGCAATAAAACATTAAAAAACCCGCAACGTAATATTTTGAATTAAAAAAAAATCGCAAAAGAAAGAAAAAAAGTTGCAAATTTAGCAATTTTTTTAAATACAAAAAAAAATGGGGGGATTTTTTCAATGTCTTATTACGTAGCCCATAGTATGTTATTTTACAGTGAATTTTTTTTCACGTACGTAAGTCAATTGGTTTACACTATTTGCATGGCAGCAGAACATGCAAATTTTGACTTTGACGCACCGTTATGAGAAAACTATGAGAGGCAAAATTGTTTGGTAAGAGGAAACTGCACTCACAAATATTGTCTACAAAACTAACACTGTTTCATATGAATATAAAATTATGAATTTATTGTACTTGATGAGACTTACGGGCGCGTCTATCGCAATTTTCATCACCATTATTTAATTTTTTATTTGTACCAGATCCTTTTTTTCTTATTTTATACATAAAATATAACTAAATTTGGCTCTTAAGAAATTTTTTTATTTCTCATAGTTTAGGCGTAATGGCTTGTTAAAGTCATATTTTGCATGTTTCCGTTTTGAGGCTACAATGTCATGCTCATAAAAATAAAGAATATTTTTTTTTGTATTTTAAAAAAATACTGAAACTGAAAATTTTAAAAATGCAATAGTTTTTTAAAATACAAATAATTTTTATTCTTGATTTTCATGAACATGGCATTATAGCCTGCAATGTCTTTATCCAATGTGATTTTTTGAGTTTGGTATATCAGTTGGTTTAAGTCTAGTCCTTAAAACGGAAACATGCAAAATACGACTTTAACAAGCCATTACGCGGAAAATATGCGAGATAAAAAAATTTTATTAGAGCCAAATTTAGTCACATTTTGTGTCTAAAATAAGAAAAAAATATCTGGCACAAATAAAAAATAAAAAATGGTGATGAAAATTGCGGTAGACCGCGCCCTTAAATTGAATTTTTAGTAAGTTACTATAACGCTGTAATTTAAAAATTTTCATAAACTCAAAAATATAAATAAAACGTTGCAATGTGTGAGAGCTACTAAAATCCTGCTGTCTTCACTCCTATAAAATCAACACCAGTGAAATTTTCCTTGTTAATTAACAAATCTGCAACCATGCATACCTTAACGGTCGAATTTCCCGAGCTAGCGTTTACGTAACCGGTTTCAATACATTTTATGTCAGTGAGAAATTCCAATACATACAATTGTGCCTGGTGGGTGGCGGCTATCCAAAACAAGCTCGTCATAACTGTGTTAGCCAATAAGAACGCGTTTTCAATGTTCACGGCGCGGCGTTTGAAAATTGGATTTTTAAAGCTGAATATTTTGAAAACTAAAATGTTCACAGAGCTATTGCTTTGTCTGGTTGCATTTAGTGCCGAAATAATACGGAAGAATAATATAAATACTAAACACTTTTTCTAGTAAATTTCCTTATTGTAAATAATGATTACATAAATGCATACCAATACTATACACGTTACGGCAGTATTTGCGTTTTTGTAGTCATTCTGAAATTAGGTGTATCATATTTTCCTTCTTTACCTAATTGATTTTCGCTAACATTTCGAAGAATGAATGTATATGAACAAAACATTATACGTAAAGTGATAAAGAGCGAGAGTGCGAGAAACAGTAAAGGTACAGGAAGAAAGAGAGAGAACGAAAACAAGGGAAGATGTTGCTAATTCGCTTAGAAATGACAAGGTTGTGCTAGACCAGTGGACACACTGACCATCGGTTCGAGCAGCACTGCTTCTGGTAAGATAAATTATTTTTCGACGCGCAGTAAAAACGAATGATGACCATCCGTTGTGTCTGGAAGAGTTATAGCTTCTTGTGTTTGAATACAAACGTTCGTTAACTACATTCTTGTAAGGGCACTACGCACCTACCTGAATTCCTATGAGTGGCGCTAGTAACTATGGTCGTGAGGATAAACTAAAGTGCAGGATTAGTGGCAGAGTGTGGGGACGGTGATTCTATTCAGAAGTAAGGCATGAGGGCGGCAACCCGTGGCTGCTGTTCTGTATATAACTGGTTAGCTGTAAGAGGAACATTCTTCAAGTCTCTTTTTCAAGTAAGTTTGAGCATTAGCTTAAAAAATCCTTTGGCCACAATTCCTCATATTTTAACGAAGACAATGAAAACTGTTCCAAGAAATAATAGAAGGTAGATTCCTACTTTGATGTTTAATTAAATGTATTCATGTCAGAACTGTTATTGTTGTTGCAGTTGTATTAGTCCACTAAATGCGAACACAAATATTGCCACTGCATTAAGAGTCTATTTAGTGTCATTGTGAAAACGTGTCACACAAAAAGTCATTAATAGGCCTACATTGTTTTATTTTTCGAATTAATTGCCTACAGAAATGAACCGTTGTAAATTATAATCATTTTTAGTGATAAGATATGAATACATGTTACACTTAGTATTCACAAAATTTTGAAAAGGGGTCGGTTGCACGATACGTTATGTAATATGTCACACCAGTACTCAAATACTGTATGTTTAAATGAAATGAATTCCTTAGGTTCAGGAATAAAATGCCTAGTTATAGGTGAAACTGTACTAAAACACTTCTATAAGTATGTTAAGGGCAATGTTGCATTCAGTTATTGAATTCAATTAAAATTTTCTAAGCTTAACTTCTGTATAGGTACATTATTTAAAAAAATACTAGTATATCATGGATAATCCCTTGACAGTTATTTTAATGTCAAATCTGTTGCAGTTATGGCCTATGTTTTTTAAAATGGAAATAAACGATGTATTATTTAATTTTCACGTCAAAAAATATGGACGACAGGTCACGCAGGCTTAACAACTGTGTACTTAGCCGTTGGACAGTGTTGTGACGTGTCACGCGAATACTTTTTTACGCGATACCGCCGAACTTATTCCTGTTGTTGTTATCTATGAAAAGAACACCCACTTAAAACTACGTATGCCACTTTTTTAAAATTCAGTATGCTTGTTAGTAGCATAATTTTTGGGCCTCTGGAAATGGCTAAAAACGGCGTTTTTTTTAGACTGCTGTAACTCTGAAAATACGACCTGAATTCTTAATTGGAAAATGAGGTGCGTGCATTGGTCTTTACTTCATACTATGCAAAAATAAAATTTTAGGGTCACGGCTTAGAGTCCCACAGGAAAAAGAGTTCTACGAAAACATCGCCTCCCACCAATGCGAACCGGGTTCGATTCCCGGCGGGTCGGTCCCCGGATTTTCGCATGTGGGAATCGTGCCGCTGGTCCATTCATTCCGGTGCTGCTCCATACTTACATCGTGTCACCCCTCACCAGCGTTAAAGACCTCGATGTTAAGCGCTGACCGAAATCTCCCACTCTATCAACGAAAACACTGCACGTCAGTTTAGAGCGCTGCGAATACAGACCATGTGCCTATCGTCGAGAGTGGTGCTCTGGCTCTTATCACTCACTGCTCCCGCGCGTCAAACGCGGACATTTGAAACCAGTATTACACAGTACTCTTACGGGCGTGGTTCACCTCAGTTTCCAACGTCTTTATTTATTTTCATATTTGTGCCAGATATTAATTTTCTTATTTTAAACATAAAAAGTGACTAAATCTTCCTCTTAGAAAATTTTCGTATCTGTCATAGTTTTCGCGTAATGTGTCGTAAACGTCAAAATTTCCACTTTACGGTCTTATGTAGGTCACTAAAACAGACATAACTAACAGAAAATATTTACAGTGTATAACAATGTTGTAGGCTATGATTTGACATGTATAAAAACAAAAATAAAATATTTTTGTATTTAATAAAAAATGCTGAATTTGAAAATGAAAATTAAAAAATTTCAACAATGTTTTAAAAATACAAAAATATATTAATTTTTGTTATCATAGATGTGAAATCATAGCCTACAACACTGTTATACACTGTGAATTTTTTTGGTTTGTTATGTCAGTTTGTTTTGTAGCGTACATAAAACCGTAAACTGTAAATTTTGACGTTTACGACTCATTACGCAAAAACTATGAGGGATACAAACATTTCCTAAAAGGAAGATTTAGTCACAATTTATGTTTAAAATAAGAAAACAAATATCTGATAGAATTATAAAAATAAATAATATTGGTTGTCTGTAAAGTCGGTTTACAGACGATAGTTGAACGTGACGTCTTAAGAAAATACTGATGGAATGGTATCATTTTTCAAAAGAAAATTTTAATTTCATTTGTTTAATAGATTTGGATGTATATAGAGACGGAAGTAATTGGAAATCACAATGAAATTGATCAAGTTATATTTATTTGTACGCATAAATACAATTATGTCAATTTTTTTTTACAATGTAATATTTTTTACTCCACGCAGACGCATCGCTCACTCAAGTAGGAGAGAGACGGATGTCGAACGCTGCCGAACGCAAAGGCCGATTGTACTTCTTTGTCGCTCGTTCCGCGCTCTCGCTTGCACTTCAAGCCTTACATGGAACGCCTCAGAGCGAGGTAACGCCGCATGAGTCATGTTTTTTCGTGCGTGCAGCCGGCTCTAACGAATTATAAGACGTTGTCACGTCAAAAACGTTGAAAACTGAGATGAACCGCTCCCTTAAACATATGTATGCTCTTTAGTTTCTAAATTTTTTATCGATATTAATTTTTACGCCTATACGAGAGCAGATATCAAAAATCTGTCTGGCCGTTTTATTAAAAATCATCTTCTCCATGTTGTCTGATTTATTCAAGGTAGTAAACCCTATGGTTTCAGCTAATTATGTAATTAACGAAATAATGGTTTATTGACTTTTTAGTAGAAACCTTATTAACTTCTTTGTTTGAAATAAAGTTACGTATAACGGCAAAAAACATTTTAAACAAAACTGCCAGACAGGTTTTTGATATCTGCTCTCTCTTCAGCTTTACAAAATAATTATCGCAAAAACAGTAGACTGCCGCCGTGTTGTATGCAGAGCTTCGGTCGATGAATGTTAACAGAAAACTGGTCAAAGTAAGTGAGCCATTCTTGTTCAGGAATGATATTCAAAGGACAGTTCACGTGTGTGTACCCATTTAAAATACTCCATTTGTCCCTAAAGTTTATTTACTCTTGGCCATAAAAATGCAATAATGGGTGTTTTTGCGGTATTTTTTTTTCAGGTAAGAATCTCTTGTCACAGAATATTTTTTAAAACGTACATACGTGTACACCTTTACTTGAAATAGACTAGTATGTTATAATATTACATAATCTACTGAATTATAATATACTGTAGGTTAGGTCTTAATTATACCGACACCTACTGAGAGGTGATTCCTGAAGAAAAAATATGACGAAAACATACAAAGATATATGACCTAAAATTATTATTAAGGGAGTTGCGCACCCTTGAATTAAGGAGTTTGGGAATGCCATTGCGTGCCTAAATAAATGTCTAGGTAATATTAAGGACCAATTATTCGTATAAAGTTTATGTGAACGAAGTTTTTGGAAGTATTTGTTTGTATTTTGTACAATCCTCCATCTAACATTAATAAAATCGGTACATGAATCATTGTAATTGTTTGAAAAGTGTTATGCGTGCTTTTCAACCAACATTTTTGATATATGAAGAAAGAAAATGTTGACAAACAAAAAAGGTCACCTTTGTGTTCTGCTCTTAGGGCATTAGTTCTCGCTGAAATTCACTTTGTAATATTTTAAAACATTCATTAATAACGCCTTTCGCTATGCAACCTGTGCGACATATGCTAGGCGGCCTGTCTACCACACTGGAGCAGTTCTCCGCACATTCGTTAAATCGGCATTTCGGCCGTGTAAGTTGTCAGTTATCACACATCCTCCGAGTAACAAATGGAAATAAATATAAAAAAAAA
This sequence comes from Medauroidea extradentata, assembly GCA_003012365.1. Taxonomy (NCBI): domain Eukaryota; kingdom Metazoa; phylum Arthropoda; class Insecta; order Phasmatodea; family Phasmatidae; genus Medauroidea; species Medauroidea extradentata. The sequence continues at coordinate 83,099 of PNEQ01042672.1, read as the reverse complement.
TACATATAATTAACAAAACTACGAACACAATATTGTAAATTAAAGAAGTTTATTAGATGTACTGGTCTTAAAGCCGCCACTGGTACGGTGTTCTTGTTCACAGATCGTGTTGCACAGTTGCTTAAGAGGAGTCCTCGACTGGCGCACGGACGGCCTTGCAGCGTGTCACGCGTATTCTTTACTACGCTAAACCGCTTTACCTAATCATATTATGTTTATCTACGAAAATAACGCACAATTGAAACTATGCTTCTATGTTTTCAAAAATTCAGCACGCTTGTAAGAAACATGGCTTACGAGCATCTCAACATGGCCCCGACATATGTAAAAACACATGGAAACAATATTATATATTAAAAAAAAATTAAAATTGTGAAATTTTTGCTTCTTTTATAATTTTTGCAAATATTTTTTTTTGTTTTGGATTTTTATATACTTAAAACCCTAGCCAGTGACAAGTAAATTTATTGTGGATTATTTTGTTTCATTATGTTGGCTGGTTTTTGGAGGGTCTATGAACTAAAAACATGCAAATTTGGACTTTTAAATGCCATTATTAGAAAATTAGCTGAAATATTTTTTTTTGTAAGAGGATAATGTTCTCACATGTAACTTCTACAAAACTAACACTTTTTCATACAAATATAAAGTTATGATTTTTTCCGTCTGGAACACCCTTAAGGCGCGGCATCAGTCGCCATGTTGAATTATTTTATTTTTCACTGTTATGAAACTCCAAGAAGAAAAACATTAAATATGTTAATATAATATCAATTCTATTTACCTTGCGCTACAATAAAAGCGTTTATTTAAGTCGTAATTAGTCCAGCAATTCTTTTTAATATTCTTAATTTGGTCGACTGATTACGAATTAAATATACGTTAAAAGTTCAACTGCGGTGCTTTTATTGTAGCGCAAGGTAAACAGAATTTATATTATAGTAACATATTTAAAATTTTTCTTCTCGGAATTTCACAAGAGCGAAAAATAAAATAGTTCAATATGGCGACTGATTGGTAGATCAATAAACGCTGAAAACATCAATTGATTTCTACGCTTTTTTCGAAGCCAATATGTATAAAATACTCAATGACAATACTAGATAATGGTATTTGCCAACTTTATGAGTAAATATTTATCCAGAATTACTAATTCGTTACGCGTGATCTCTTGCGCCGCAGTTAAATGCACGAGGTTCCGGCGTCAGAGATTGTGCCTCAGAAGTTCGTAACACTGGAAACAATTTTGTTTAAAACGTTGGCTAAAACTATTGTCTAGGATTGCTATTGTTTAATTTTTGCAAATTGGCTTCAAGAAACCTACGGTTATAGATGAATGCTTTTAGCGTTGAATTATCTACCACGTCCTCTTAAAGAGGCGGCCTGTGATGTATGTGCGCAACTAACTGTGTCGTAGAAAGGATTGAATTATAAAACGTATATTTGGTAAATAGTGGACAGACGGTGGACGATGTGTATGTTGTAGTTTCCAAGTGCGTGTCGCCACTGCTGGCTGGGGGAGTGCTGATCCAATCTGCATGCCCCACAGCCTCGGCTGAAAGACAATGGACAGGTGGGTTTTATTCTTCTCCTCGCCTGCCGCATGTTCGTGTCTGGCGGCGAGATAGACGTCTAAATCCACGAGTATTATAACGAGACAAGTGGGCTCTAATGCCGCGAGGACCTTGGACAGGCGACGTCCCGCGTGGAAGAACACGCTATCTGCCAGCCGCTCTCCGCACTTCACAACTACAACTACAGCGCTCGCTCTACTACACTCTACTCAATATTCTTCACACTTTTATATCACACACTGGAAACCAGTTGTCGACAGTAAATTGTGTCACGCTACAAATATTTATTGAGGAATTCTAAAGACTTTTTTCTAAAACATTCAAATACCTCCTCGCAAGCTTTCAAAAAAATTTCTGTATAGTTCCGAGAAATTATATTGTCTTTACCTAAGCAAAATTATTTTAGTCAACTTAATTTCCAGTTATTTTAAAGTTTGTTACAACATAGTTTGTAATATTTTTAAGTACTAAAACTATATTTTTTACGTTATACATTCTATTTGCCGTTCTTCCATTCGCTTCAATATCCTGCACACATTTTAAATTTAGCAACCATCTTATTGCAGTACCCAACTGGATAATTTAGACACTTTGTTCAAAGTTTTGCTTGTAAAATATTATTTTTTGAATCTGTCTGTTGGATTAAGGCGGCCGCCTACCTCACGATTCAAAAGCGTCGCAGTGTGTTGGTAAACAGGTTTATATAAGAAACAATTCCACGTGTGCCCCATGTGCCAAAGTACGGAAAGAAAACACTCTTCTCACAAGGTCGGAACTTCATTGTTAAGACACTCACTGCTTCTAAGCCCTCCGACGTGATTAAAAACGGCCTTTTCAAGCTGCCGTTCTTCAAAACGTAATAACCGGATGAAGCCTACGTAAAACTCAGATTGCGATGAGCACTGAACTTTGCTACAGACTTTCCACCAATAAAATTATATGGTCACCGCTTAAGGCTGTTCAAGCGCGATGAAGTCATAATTTTATGTTTATATGAAACAGTTTTAGCTTTGTAAACGATACTTGCGCTTGCAGTTTCCTCAGCTGGCGTAGTTTTTTTTCGTAATGGTGCATCAAAGTAAAAACGTGCATGTTCTGCTGCCATGCAAATAGTGAAAACCAATTGACTTACCTACGTGAAATAATTCACAATGAAATTACATACTATGGGCTACGTAACAAAACATTTGAATAAATCCCGCGAACTGTTTTTGTATTTTCAAAATATTGCTGAATTTGCAGCTTTTTTCTGAACTTTTGCGATATTTTTAAAATTCAAAATATTAAGTTACGGATTTTATTTAAATGTTTTATTGCATAATTCATGGGATGTAAGTTCACAGTGAATTATTTTGTTTAAGTAGGTCCGTTGGTTTTCGCTATCGGCATGGCAGCATAAGAAGCAAATTTTGACTTTGACACCCCGTTATGAGAAATCGATGAGAGCTAAAATCGTTTCGTAAGAGTTAACTGTACTCACAAGTATCGTATACAATACTAACAATATTTCATAAAAATATAAAATTATGATTTTATCGCATTTGAACACCCTTGACGTCTCATAGTATAATCGGCACGGCGGGGACCTTACACGCTATTTCAGAGCTTGGCTCGTTGAGGCAATGTGGCATTTGACGCGAGCTTGAAGGCCACCCTTATGTCTCCGTCATTTCTGAGCCTCTATCGCGCAGGTAGACAGCGCACTCAAGTTAGTATATTCTGTCCAGTTCGACCAAAGTTATTAAAACGTACCGATGTACAGGTCATATCATTTCTTTGAGACCATTCTGCTCAAAAACTTAACAATAGTTTTACACTAAAAGATTGTCTACAATTTGAAATATTTTTTGTTTTATTTTGTGCAAGAAGAAAATTAAAAATCAGTTCTTGTGCAAAATATTTCTTCAGTTTCCAACCTTAATTTTAGAAGTCTTATTGTTGTTGGGATTTACGTCTCGCCGACAGAGAGGCCCTGAATACAGTTACTCATAACTTTTTATACAATTACAGAAAGTGGGAAAAAATCGATAATGACCTATCTAAAGGAACCATCTCAGTATTCGCCTTAAGAGGCCGTGTCAGTTTTTCAGGTACATGTATGCAACCCGCGTTAATACAATATAAATCAAGGCTAATTTCACGTTCGCTATAGCAATACGCCTATTACACATATCAACATTATCTTTGCGCTTTATCAAAGACACAGCCGTTCTTATTTCGCTGCGTTCTGTAAAATCAAGTGTAACAAACGGTTACATTATCCACGTGATACTATAAAAAAGTTTTATAAAATTTGTAGCAACCATTATTTATACTAGACTTCGACAAACGCAGCGAAAATAAGAATGACTCTGTCTCTTATAAAACGTGACGATTATGTTGATTACAGAGTGAATGATTTAGAGTGTTATGTTATCGTTTCTTAATCGTATTCATAATTAGAGAGGATGATTTATCGCGGGAAAACCTGACTGCTGGGTTTTCAACGCACCTTCAGTTTACCAGAAGATGACTGGCTTTGGCTTTTATGTGGAGCTGTTACCTTATTTGACTGATCCAATAAGAATCCCGCTGTTGTAATATTTGATGTATATTATTGGTTTGCAGACAGCTGCGTTGTGTTCGACGTATATCACCTAATCATATGTGTTTTAATTAACTATAGCGTTTCCAAAGGTTATGTTGACACAAAACATTTTCGCGATATATCATCCTCTCTATTCATAATACATGTTTAAATACGTGTGTAGTAAATACGAACTTTAAAACCCATGAAACTCGACTTCAAAGTTGCGACAACATCCCAAAATTTTTGTTTTGAATTATTTAAAAAAATAAAGAGTGTCCTGAAGTTTATAACCCGTGAAGTAGCCAAGGCAACACCAGAAATAAAACCATAGTGTTTGAATAAATGTGCAAAAATATTAGGAAATTATACTACTTTCATTGGACATTCGTGTAAATAAGTAATTAGCTAAAAATTTCTTAACAAAATTTAAATAATAATAATTAAAGAAAAGTAAAGAGCCTGTAAGACATGGCATCATCCCTCAGCTGGAATCATCCTTTGAGTTACCTTATGCTTCATCTAGCATCATACACTTAAAGGCTATGCAGCATTTAAAGCGGGGATATGTAAATGTAGCTGGATTGTTGCAGCCTACAGTTAGCAGAGAAAGGGTTGTTCCAGATAATAATTTATTAATTTGTGTTCTGCTGATGAAAAATTAAAGTTAGATTACATAAAATATGTTTTTCGCACAATAACTCGGCTGCACCCACTCAAACAGATATTTTTTAATCATCAGAATCAATATTCTTGAACAGAAATTAGCTAACGAAGCACTACTCACGCATTAAGTTTTGCTATGTCCAGGCAAGTATTTTGTTGACGCTAACAAAATGTAAGGCGATGTGTTAACGAAACGTCGAAGTTGACGTCGCAGAGAAGGAGAATGGTGACGGTACATCTTTGAGTACAGTGGATGACAATATACAAACAGTTGCTCCTGACAAGGGAGTGAACCATCGTCGATCCTAGAGCACTTCCACGGAGCACTCTATGCGAAAGTAGTGGCGAGTTGTGCTGTTCTGCGTCTCAGGCGCCGTCTTGCTGATGCCTCTCCGAAGGGCGCATTCAGGCGAAGCAGTGACAGAGGAGACGAAGGGTATAAAACGTGAATTCGAAGGGAGGTTCGGGTGGAGAAGAAAATTTGCCGGACTTTTCCATAAACGACTAACTAGCGGGGCGCTCCTGTCTCTCTCGTCGAGACCCGGTCCAAGTATCTGCTCCATTGTTACTCGAGTGATTGATTGTCGTCGCTGATATTCATGACGGCTAATCCCCGAGTTTCGGGACCACCTCCCTACCCCCACCCACTACTCAACAAAATCCTGGAGAGAAACGGAGGGTCATGGAAGAAAATCTCCATATCCGACTGCCGCTACGGTCATTGTTATATCATTTGCTTGTTGCGTGCGCTGCTTCGAGGAACGCCGTCAGCTTCTGGAAACTTCGCTAATGGGCGCTGGAATGGCGGATAAAATGCAGGGCTCTTCGACTGCCGGAGAAAGACGGAGCGAAGACCAGAGCAAATATCTTCGCGGATAAATGATAGATGACTGGAAGAGTCGTAGAGGACACGACTTAATAGAATGTATTCTTCGGTACTTGACGTCACAAATTAATCTCTAAATAGGATATCAACGTTCCCGCCAGCAGCCGAGCGGTCGCAGATGACCGGAAGTTAGCCAAACGAAACTTTTAAAACGTAGAGCGTAGACGAAGCGTAGTGTTATTCCTGCATATCTGCTTACCGGAAACACCTCTTACTTTTTTGAAGTTATTTCCTCTTACTTATATTTAAAAATGTTTTATTTTTTTTCTCACCCCACACTTTGTATTATTTTATTTTTTGCTTTTTTAATTTATGAGACGGTGTGAAATTTACGATTATAACTTGAATTCTATTAATCTTCTGCTACAGTACAAACACAAAATAAGAATTAAATATTTCTACGTAGCCTGTATTTAGACCACAATCAAACTATTTTTTTATGTTTTCAATTTGCTCGACTCTTTGCGGTCTAAACATAAGTTAAAAGTTCAGATGTTGTGCGTGAACCGTAGCGTAATGTAAATATTATTCACGCTATAATCCCCAATGTCACACTTTCCTTCTCAGAATTTAGAAAGAGCTAATTATAAAATAATTCAACACGCGGGGTGAGACCTCACATTAACATACACGTTTTCTGTTTCTCTAAAAAGATTCGTACGGCTATTCCAATAAGAATTACAGTAACGAATACATCAGAAAAAAGAGTGCACGCACTTAAACAAATTTATACCAGTAAGTTTCAAACCTCACCACTTTGTCGTCATTGGCAATTCTTGCAACACTGAATTTCTGTCCCACCTCAAGACCATCGCAATATGAAAATGTTTGTGGTCGCCACAAACTTTTGTAGTCACCACTAAATAATTTAGTGTTCACCACAAAAAACATTTTGCAGGGGAAAATATTTTTTCTGTGTGTTTAGCTAGCCACAGAATTTAGTCTTACATGCAATTCCCTATATTTGCCTTCACCAAGGCTCTGGAGCAGGCATATCCCTAAAGTATAGGTGATTAACGGTAAAGTGAACTTGTTTAGGCCCAAATTAATTTTTTTGTATGTCAATTTCTACCTTCCTGCAACTGTTTTATACACAAGCTATGTATGTGGTAGGTAAACTCACAATAGTTAAGGCATAGACTTCCATATAATAACGTTTATTAGTATTTAGTACTTGATTGGAGGGTCTTTAAAGTTCTCACTTTATTGTGAACAACCTATATAAAAGTATTAACAGCTGCATTTGTTGTAAGTACAATAGCTGATGTTTTAGAAGCACTGAGCATAGTGTATGCTGTGTAGTTGGCACGTCCGTGGAAAGGAAATGTTGGTAGTAATAGTTGTGGTAATATAGAGAGGGCGGGTCGAGAGAGGAAGAGAGACAGAACTGACTAGTAGCCACGCGGCAGCTGTCTGGGGCAGGAAGCTGTCATTTGTTGACGAGTATTTTATATGCGCAATGAGGCGGTCTGGCGCTCAAGTGGTCCCGCGCCTATAAACAACAATTACCGGCCCTTCCACGCTGCGACACTGTGGCGTCGTGTTTCGCCGTCCACGCCATGCAGCCAACCTCGTCAGCATCGCCAGTATTATGACGCTTGTTATTATCACAATGCTCACATTACTATTGTTCCTCCGCAGTTAACGGCACCCTTCACTTTAACGCAACGCGGTAGGCTCAGTCAGCACAATTATTCTCTTATTACCCAAAATTATGGGCATGCTACGTACTTTTTTTTTCACATTCGTGCAAAATACTCAAAACTGAATGCTTTGAAAAAAATTCAAAGCTAAGAACAGTCGTACTAAGCATAGATCTATGCATGCGCTTTGCAAAGTAATGCAAAGTTTGTTCACAAAAAATAATTTGCTTGATTTTGGCTTATTTTCTTATAAAAATTTATGACATTTTGGGTGCAAGAATCTTAAGAATTGCAAGGTTTATTTCTACCACAAAATTTTCAAATTATGGTATAGGTTATTTGGGACGAAATAATGTAGGTACTCTCCGGTATAAAAATTCCATTGCTTAAAAAAAAAAATTTTTTTTTTGAAATCACTAATAAACTATCGGGCATCACTATAAACTAGTTCCCTATCCCAATAACACAGCGGATGACAATTTTACAGTAATAATTCTGTTCTTATTCTGAGATACATAATCAATCCTATGTTCAAAGTGTGGGAAGGTTTGCTCTCCAGTTTGCAAAAAAAAAAAAATAATAATTTTAGGGGCCAGGCCTTGTTTTGGTAAATACAAACGAACACAACAGAGGTTGGCCTTCAACGACAAAAAATATATAACACTGGTCTAGTTTTCTACAATTATTAGTAATTTTCACAACATTTTTATTATTTGTCAAAATGTAGCAAATAATGCTAAATTACGGTTTAATTTATTTTGATACTGAAATTTGCAAGTAAACGTTTGAGCACACACACCATGTGTTTTTTTAGATTGATGTTATTGAAGTATCCTAATTGCTATGATAGTAATTAAAGGTATGTAACGGAACATGTATGCCAATTTGGCATAGGACATGTCGTATTGAGAGCCATAAAGATAAACAATTATAGACGGCTGTAACTTTTATATAATATACGGTCTATAAATTTCATTATATCTGTCTAAATATAACTGCGAGGAAATTGTAGTTGTCAATTATAATTATTAGGGAGCAGGTGAAATTTTATGTTACCTGAAAAAAATGCAGGGAAATCTAGAGGTGGCAAAGGGATTTGGGGGGGGGGGGGGGGGGGGGGGGTCAGATTACCCTGGGTACCAGAGGGGTGCCGATGGTGCCGATGATGTTTACTAAGCAATGGATTAAAATAAGGGGGGGATGATCACAATTATTGCTCCTGGTGGAGTACAGCCTATCTCTGTTCCTGAAAGACGAAGTTGTCAATCACAATGTGTCACAGTTTTACCTGTTATACACATACACAGGCTAACATATTATGCAGGTCCGCGCAAGGTTAAGGTCAGAATGTACCATTTACGTAGATCAATAAATGCGGGAAAATTACGGCGGAGCTAACAGATAATTCACATGCAAATGAATCAAGTATGTGCTTGATCTTCAAACATTTTGTTGGGTTAACAAGAAAAAATGTTCATTAAACAATATATTTTTTTTACTATTTTTTTCTTTTAACAAACAAGAGACTTAAGTGGACGGGTAGATTTTTTTAATGAAATCGACTTTTAGATTAAAACAATTTGGTTTTATAGCACATATTTTATTCGGCTATCAAATATGTAAATAGCCCTTTAGAAGTATTTCCCCCGAAAGCTTTCAACATAGAGCATCCGCATTTGTTTGCTTTTATGTTTATGAGCACTGTTAAGTTACACAATTACTTGCATAGTTCTGCAAATGTTTACTTCTGACTCCTATTTCTCAAGCAACGTCATTAACGACTTCCAGGCTTGAGATTACAAACATGTGAATATAATGTCGGTTATCACTCCTCGAACATTTATAGTAAATAGTAGGCGTTAGCAATTAATTTCGGAGACACTAACACGTCGTTATAAAACCAATCGGGATATTCGATCGTAAAAATGAGTGAATTGTTATTTGAAACTTTGCGGTGTTTACATTAGGCCTAAGGGGTATTGATCCCTACCACCTTGGATTTATCTGTTTCTTCTCGATAACTTCTGTCCCAGTCGATGTATCAAAATGGTTGCCACGACAAGGCATAGATACAAACTTAATCGATTTTCTGTAATTGCTGGAACCATAATATATTCATTATTTTGCAACGGGAAATAGCTGAAAAGGAAAAATTGCTTTAGTTACGGGAGCGACTACAGAGGCCGCAACATTAAAATAAACAATCCCGTATGGATTCCAAAAAGTGAATGAAACAATAAACTATGCCTTGTCAGCGTGAAAAAATAAAACAAAATGTCTATTCCCTGAATTATAAGAAAAACCGTAAAACCGATCTGACAGGGATCAATCCCCCTTACGAGCCCTGTAGGCCTACAACTAGCGAATGAATCGTGTTGCAGCGTGTTAGAATACATTTTTTTAAAGATACGCTGCTAAACTTGTGTTTGATATCTTTATCTAAGAAGATAAAACTATGCTTCTATATTTTTGCTTTCTATTTATCATACATAGAAACGTGGTATCGGGACACCTCAAAATAGCTTAGGACTACTTTTTTAAACTGCCGTAACGTAAAAAATTACCATCCGGAACCGTAAAACAAAAATAGAGAAGCATGCGCTGGTCTCGACCATGCACTTTCCGTTAGTAAAATTGTAGGGATAATGCTTTAAGTTGCAAGGAAACAGCCAACAACAAAAACACTGCACAACTTTTAGCGGCACAGCATAAAGGCGACACGGTAGTTGTTACACGAGCCAATCTAGACTTTATCGCACCCTTGTTTCTGTACCTCTAATGCGTCTAGCACCTGCTGTATAGGGCTCTTAAGGCTCGGTTTCAGTCGCCATATTGAATTTTATTATTTTTCGCTTTTTTTAAATTATGAGAAGAAAAATGTTAAATCGGCGACTATATCGCAAATTCTATTTAATTTGCCCTATAGTACACACTAAGCGAAGCGATTGAGCTAGTAATGTATAGTTAGGTCGCAATCTGTCGGGCAAATTATAATGATAAAAAAATTTATCACACAGATTGCAGTGGCGTAATTATATGTTAACAGCTAAATCGCTATGTTTGTATTGTCGCACAGTGTAATCGTATATTTATAATTTTCCTTATTAGTAGTACTATTTTAAAAAAGCGAAAGATAATAAAACTAAATATGGTGGCTTAAACCGAGCCTTAGGCCGAATTTATGAACCTCTTTCGAATGACAACCAATTGCTATCCCCACAGAGAAAGCATTGGTGAGCAGTTGCTTGTCATTTGAAAGAGGTCTATAGATATTAACATTTGGTGTCAGTTTCCAGTGCCTTGAATGCACAGAAGGTATGAAATCTTCAAGATTTGCGACTTTAAATTCTTTAGTGCAAATTAACCTGATTGCCGCACATTTAGCGACTATTGAGCCGAGCCATATCAATATTTCAGTTTTCCACATAACTAAGAAGGAAGTCAGTTATTGAAAGTAGCAGGATCTTATAACATAACCTAGTGACGTTGCTACAGTAAATGTATTACTTTGGTGAAGGTTGAATGGAAAATTAAAACTGAGAAACATTTACATAAGCAACAGATATGAGCTGATGATGGCAAAGCAAGCGGTTTATAGGCCCATACTAAAATTTGCCTTTCTGTCAATTTCTATCTTTCTGGTACTTGGCAGTGCAAATATTGCCTTGATAATAATAAACACAGTGCAGATATTTCATTGCTATTAATGTGACGCATTTTGCGCATTGACTAGCGTACTCGCCTCCCAACAAAGTGATCCGGGTTCGATTTTCGGCAGGTTCGGTTCTCGAATTTTCGAATGTGGTCGGTGGGTTTTCTCGGGGATCTCCCTCCTCATTTTGGAGTTTCTCCAATGTAGGCCCTAACTCCATTTCGTCCTACGGGACAAGCACATGTGTCTACAACACGGCCGTAGAAGACCAGGTCTGGACACTCGCCTGGAAACTTGACCCCTATTGTTGTCTGTCTGCAGTTCACCAAGTTACCGTAAATGCTACACCTTTTTGGCGCTGTAATCCGGGCGGTCGAGCTCAAACTCCGCCCACTTCCCTCCCACTAAGATAAACAATTAATCAAAACGTATTTTTTTTTATCAATTTATGAAATATATTTCCTTCGCTTACAATTTTAAATTATGGCTCCAGAAATCTTTATTTACTTTTACAACGTTAACAATGGAAAAAGTGGGTGGAGTTTGAGTCCGACCGCCCGGATCACAGCGCCAAATGTACAAAATTCTCGGTAACTTGACGAACTACAGCCAAACAACAAAGGGGTCAAGCAAAATACATTGGTAGATAGACGAGTGTCCAGACCTGTTCTTCTACGACCGTGGTCTTCAAGCATCCAGTAGGGAGTTCTGGTTCTCAGTACCATCCTCACACGATATTAAAAAAAAAAGTTTTTTTTATATTTAATATCTAAGGTCGCAGTAATATAGGCCTACATGTGTTCTTGGTTAGTGGAAGGCTTTTAATAGGCCCTCTTTGCCATAAACAACCATGTAAAAGTTGATTAATATAAAATACTCTACTAGGTAAATATATAAATATAGGTTCTTAAATCAGTACAAGATATTTCATATATTGAGCAAACTTGAATCGGCTAAACGACATTTATAAAGTCAGATGTAGATCACGATATTGTAAACTGGAGACGGAAGACTTTGTGAGTGTTTGAACGATCATAGAACTCTACACAGCAAGCAGCGGTATATGCGAGCTACCGTTATCTGCGGAAGGAAACGCATATATGGGAGCTCTACTGCTACTTCAATGGCCTACGAAGCGTGCGATGCGAGCAGTCTTACTTCATGCTCACATATGATATGATATGTATTCAGAACACAAAGCTTCAGTCACACATATATTTATGGATGGTTAGCGTGGTTACGGATTAATTTTATTAAAGGTATTTTACTGATACACATTAATCAGTAAGTTGTTCTCTGGAAATTAACGAATAAAACTGATAAACTGTTATTAGACAACATCATTATTATTTTAAGATGTAACTTATTTGAGAAATATACTTTTCTGCAATTCTGCAACATAGCCTATTAATCTATAAAAGTGGAATTTAAATTCAGAGACAAGTGTTACTGAGGATGAAATTTAATTTCCTAACTATTTTACTAGCTACGTTTGTCCACCCAAAAGTTTTTAATTTAATAGAAAAAAATTGTCGATTGTGTACGTTTGTAAACGCGTGCAGTTGACCTTTTCGCAAAATATTCTCGTTGGCAATGACAGGATGGAAGTTAACAGCTTCATTTATTTCTCAAGATGGAAAAAAGAACAGCTATTGACTTGTATTGTTTGTGTTCAGGAAAACCTATAGACTAACCTGAGAAGATACTCTTTTGTGGACATATTCGACGTGAGCTAGCCAAGGCTAACAATTACTAGTTCATTATCAAGTTTTAATATAAAGTGCTCATTTATCCGTAGGTTATGTATCTTACGCGGGGACAATAACAAAGCTGTAACGAGAAGTTGTAGTGTTGTCAGTACGGCAGGAAGAAATAGAAAGAGTGAACGGAAGAATAATGTACCAGAGTGGACACGCAGAGAGCACGGGAATAACAGGAAAATGACATGACAAAAATGTTTGACATACGAGAAAATCACAGGAATATATAATAAATAAAAATTATGATGACGGCTTAGGACGTAAAACTAACACGATAAATAATTTATAGACAACGATATCTTCTATTACTAAAGAGGTTTATAACACAACCAAGTGATTGCAAATTTACTGGCAAATGAAACAAACTAAAAAGATGAGAGTTAAAATGGTGTAAGTGGTAAAACGGAAATTGTTAGAATCTGTATAAACTAAAAAAAGTTAACATACAGAATGCCTGTTATTTTTAAATTGCAAACTAGTGTGCGCGTAAAAATATAATTTTTTTTTTCCCACGTATGGATTTTGAACTCTAGGAATGAGTTAGCAACGCAGAGTAGGTGCATGTGAAAGACGAATAATAGGGGAAGTCGATGTTTTGATTACTTGAGAAATGCGTGAAGTTAATTCAAAGGCATTCAAGTCGTTGACATTAGTTTAAGCATTAAGATGTGTAAAATCGGTCAAGAAATTCTACTGCTGTTTCGGAAACAGTAGGGATGTATTTACCTCTAGCCGGTTCGGGATAAAGTGAGCACTGCCAAACAGTTATGATAATAAATAACATGTATTTACTGTGGCTATAGAAGTAAAATTTTGAGAGTTATGAAATGGTTACACTAGTTTTTAGTTGTATGGAAGTTTTCGTATTTGAGATAGTAGAGATAGAGACATAATGGCTTAGAGAAAGTTGTACGCAGTGGTCAATTTATCCTGAACAGCCTATAAAGAAAATATAAACAAAGAGAGAGAGAGTGTGTATGGGTAACTTTGAACTGAAAGAGAAAACAGTACGATCCTGTAGTTAAAATATATATGGTATGGGGAGGGAAGCCAAGGTCCAGAGTTCCTCATCCCAAACTGCATATTTACGACTGGGCGCCAGTAGTCATCTGCTTGCCCAAGATGATATGAGACGAGGCCCTGCAATGGAGAGGCGCCGGAATGAGAATAGTGGGGGAAACGAGAGATCCCCGAGAAAACCCACGGACCAGCGACATCGTCGGGCACGATACCCACTTAAGGCTCGGTTTCAGTCACCATACCAAATAACTTAGATTTTTTTTTTTTTTTTTTAAATTCTGAAGAGAATCATGCAAAATCTGCGATTATTCTTCAAATTCTATTTACCTTGCGCAACAGTACAAACATTGCGATTCAGATGATAACGAATAAATACGCCACAATCAGTGTGGACATTTTTTTAAAGTTCATAATTTGCTCTATATATTGCGACCAAATTATACACGACCAGTACAATCGCCATGTCTGTAATGTAGCACAAATAAACCGAATTAGAGGTATAATCGAAGATTAAAAATTTTTCTTCTCAAAAATGTAAAAAAGACGAAAAATAACAAAAATTTAATGTGGCGACTGAACCAAGTCATAAGAAAATCCTTGGCCCGACCCGGATCGCCTTGGTGTGACGCGAGTGGTCTGGCCACTTGACCGCTGCAACCTTGTATAGTGAAGTTCATTCATGTTTCGTAAAGTGGACTCTGAACTCCACTGAAATAACTTAGATGAAATGAAGTGACGTGGTACATTACAGTAGGGAATTTCCGAAAAACTGTTTGTAATTTTTTATTCTGAATTCACTTGTTACATGGCAAACTGATGTGGGTGGAATATTCATTGCATGGTGGAGGAAAATAATGTAGCAGATCGATGAAGACAGGAGTCTTTGTGTCTCAGTTGTCTCAGTGTACGGTTACACAGAGTGTGCCGTGGTACGAAATACAAAGAAAGAACAGGCATTGAGGGGAGGAAGCACCGATACTAGGCTTTTGTACGAAGCACGTACTGAAGTTAATCTTTCCTTGTTGAGAGTTGCTTGATCTTTACCTTTAATACTTACAGTAGCTTTGCATGGGATCTTCCTTGCTAATTAGACATTTCTAAAACATTTTTAAGACTAACAAATTCACTGATTGTACTGATAGCTAGTGAATTTTTGATATTTCATCTTGTAGGGTTGCTACAGAGTGTATAAAACTTCTATCTACAGGCGACCATGTGGTTATGTGCGTTAGGACTAGATATTTGTAATATTTCTTTTAGTTATCTAGCAATTTGCTTTCTCGTTTTTATTACTGTGCTTCTCCTTTATGGCTGGATCTACTTTAGTTACACTTTGAAAGTTGTCAGTTATTCAATTTGTTCTTAAAAACATTAGATAACTTACGTTGACCATTAAATAACAATTTCCTAATTTCTTGTACTTCCGGTTTTATTGACTGCTAGTTTGTATGATAATATATTTGTATTATTTTAATAATGTTTTTTTGTATAGCGTTTCAATGTTTTTTTTTTGCGTACATTTAGTTGACAAAGAGCTCGCCATTTAAACCTTCACTTACCTTCATATGTTAAGATATGTCACACACATTTTAAAAATGTTCTAGTCCTAGTCCTTAGTACTTTAAACATTTTAGTTTCTGGTTTCGCTGATTTAGTTAAAACTATTTACAATAGTGTGATTTAATTCAGGCTAAAATTTTGAAAGCAGGCAAGGGGAACTATGCTGTTAAGACACTTTCCACCCTCTTCATAGATCGAGTGTGAAAACCCGAGCCACTTCAACTAATATATATATATATATATATATATATCAACAAGAGACATTGCCCGTTGAGGCAATGAAAGAAAAAGTATAGCAAAAGATAAATGCCAAGATTCACTGTTTGACTACATAGATTCGTTTGAAATTTTACGTAAGCATTTGGCATCCAATTTAACAATATCATGATAAAAAGATAAATCGATAATGTAAAAAATGCAAGTTCCAAAGTAGTCATGTCGGGATAACTTGAAGTAAAAGTTTTCAAACAAACCCGAGAGGCAGTAAAAATGTAGCAATGAAGCATTAAAAACGTGTCAAGAAGTTAGCTACTGAAAAATATTCAAGAATAAATCAATGTAAGACTTCATGAAACACGTCTCCTTATTCTTGAAGGAATATTAATTTACAAACGGGTTTGTTCTGTTTTAGAAATCTAAGTGTTAAGGCAACTGTGTTTTTCGTAGCAATTTTTTTTCTTTAACACTATTAGCAGTTTTCTGAGAATAAAAAAAAGGTATTTTTAGAGTAAATTTTTTTCTAAAATAATATGGCATACTAAAGGAGGCTTAATTTTCTAGGGCCATAGTAAACAAAAGAAACAGAGATAGATATTTTTGATCATCTAAATAAAATGCCTGAAATGTACGTGTTTATTTAAGACAGAAGAAAGAAAAACAAAAGGTTCTTCTTGTAACTGTTACATTACAGCTGATGGTATGGGTGAAAATACTAGCTGGTAGTGATACAGGAAACCTGTCAACATGTGGCTAGAGACAGTTTCTACAGCTCATCTACATTGGCTCGCTGTCTGTTGGCTCACGTTTCCGGCTTGGCCTAGCGCCCAAATGGTTTTGTTTACAACCACAATTCACTCGTTTGCAACCCCATCCTTCTTTTCCGTCCCCTGCCTACAGTCGCCTGCTCACATCCTGTGAAACAAGCAGCCACACTTTATGAAACGTCAGAGTTACAAGGCTGCTTATTTTTGGAAAAATTCTTACAAACATTGTTGTAAATTGTAACATTAGGCGTATTTTAGCGGTTGAATTGGTCACAAGCTGTTAGCAAGCGTTTGCCGAATCTGTTTGCATTTACAAGAAATCGCTAAAATGCAATATTCAGTGAACATAAATGGCTACCACCATGGAGTTACGAAATTGTTTACTTGCTATTGCCTTATCAGGAATAGAATTGGACTGTACGAAGGAAAATACTTCTTCACGAATACGTTTATTGGAAAATAGGCGGCTTTCACTATTTTTTACATGTACAACATAATAAATTGTAGGAATACATTTAATTATGGACCTGCATATGATGAAAAATTGATATTGCATCATTTTATTTTAAAATAACTTAAGTTTCGTCCATATTTCACATAAATACAGTTTGTTTTGATTTCAGATTTGTTCGAAACAAAACAGGAAACAAAAGAAAAGGTAAACATCCTGTGAACAAACCCTGTAACCGTCCTTCTGCCTCGGTTGACAGAAACGTGCAAACACCCTCAGCCTGGTTGCAGCATGTTTGCAAACACCCTTGTAAACAGGAGCGCTAAAATGCTCTGTTCACAGGTACCGCTACCAATTCAACCGCTAAAATACGCCTATTTGCTCAGTACCACACGTCTGACTGTATAATCTTGGTCGCACTTATCATTTCAAGTACGCTCTGCCAGTATTCACGCGGAGTCTTTCTAAACAGGTATGAGGTACGCTGCCACGGGTTCCTTGGTAAACTTCAACCTACCGTACTTACTTTTTATGAATGTCACACATACAACAAATTTTTGAAAATATCCCCTTAAGATATTTGCTGTGTGTATCATATAGTGGTTACATGACAATTTCTTTAGTAAAACAATTGCAATAACTTTTTCTATTAAAATTATGTTCTGACCCATTACAAAGTTACAAGTAGAATGTTAATATTTTTTTGTTTCTGGAGTGCAAGCTACAATAACAGTTTATGGAATGGTAAACCATACAACGTGTATTGGAATTTACTTCAACCTACCAACCAGGTAGCACGGTATTCTCGTGTTTTAGCAAGTTTCTTTTACTCAAGTATATAATATCGAATGAGATACGATCAAAACGCAAAAGGACCCAAAGTGTTTTAAAAATTAAATAAGTGTACACATATTAAATAAATGAGCTGAATCTCAAAGTCAATAACATTTAAAATTCTGATAGGCGAGTTAAAGAATAACACATTACATGTGATTCATTTATTTAACTTTATTAAGATCCAATATATTGATTAAAATAGTCTCACCTCCTTAATTTGACGTAGATAGAAAACTTCAGAGTAAAATAAGATCACTTACGAAAACTTTCTTTATTTAAAATTGCGCGTCTCTTCCGTTTCAGCATTTGTCCATTTTAACTTTCATCGTTTATAGTTTATTACAATAATGCGTACAGAAAATGAATAACTTTCACTGACAACAAACTTTTATTAAAAATAATATAACTTTAAGAAATAGAGTTTAATTTCTTTATTAACTGCCATTATTACTGACCGTGCAATCAGTGTTTGTGTCAGTGTTCGAACAAAACATTCCCCACGAAGCCAGTTCGCTATAGCTTATTGATACTGTCTGGTCCATTAAATACATTCTGCATGATGAGCGAGATTTTTGTTGGCGATTAAGGACATGGGCCCAAGTTTCTTCGCATTCAACGACAATTATTTTTTAAAACATAAATGGGAGCCGATATCGTAAAATCGCTTCGTAACTTTGTTACGACTGATTTAAACTGCATACTCTAATTTTGTCGAGTCAGAAGGCTGCAAAATAGTTGCTAATTAGTTAATTAACGAAATTTCCTTTTAATTTATAAATTAGCTATACTCATCGTAAATTTTGTCTCAAAAAATTACATTGTATAGTAAAACCAATTTGCAAAAAAGTTACGAAGCAATTTTACGATATTGACTCTCGTATGGATTTAAAAAAATAATTCTCTCGAAAGCCGAGAAACTCGGGCCCAAGAGCTTAACATCTACTCTTTAACGCTGGTGAGGGGTGATTTGATGTGAGTATGGTGCAGCGCCGGAACGAAGGGGTGGGGGAAACTGGAGATCCCCGAGAAAACACATCAAAGGTATCGTCTTGCACGCGAAAATCCTGGGCCCGACCGCTGCCGATAATCGAACCCGGATCCGCCTTGGTGGAATGCGAGTGCTCTGAACACTCGGCCATCGCGTCCCATATTCTGCATCAGTATAGTCAGTTTTATTCGTTAGTTTAGTCAGCAAGGACAGGTTATGAAGATATCCTGAGCAACGGTCGTGTGTTCGAAAGAAACAACTACCTAAATATAACTTGGCAGAACACACTTCGCGCATGAACACTTTCAACTGATGCCGTTAATGTGGTTGGTGTGCGTGGAGTTAGCCACGCCCTTTAAACAGCAGGCCAATGAGAAATATTTTGTCAATGTTTCAGGCGAGATCATCTAAAAAAAAAAAAAAAAAAAAAAAAAAAAAAAAGTGTAGCCACCCAACTGAACGTTCGGCTGTTCACAGGCTCAAATCTAGGTTGTCAATTTAGGCGTGTTACAAATTTTGCGAGACGATTTCTTGTAAAAGAAAGAAGAGGTGTATTTATGTAATGGAATTTTTGCTGTTGTGAATCGCGTGTTGCATACCTGTAAGGCTACACGTGTTATACGTATTTTCTGTTTGTCGAAAACAGTTCACTCGAGAGCATTGCGCAAAAAAGGTCTCCTTGTCGCAATTTGTTCATTGAAGCCTCCTGTTACAAACTGTGCCATTTAATAGGAAAAAAAAATCTATGGCAAGAGATATACGGCAAAAATTTAAAAGCCCGGATCTGATTTTGTTATTACGTTACTAATTATTTTATTTGCCCTTACTTTTGGATTTAAACCAATTGCTATGTTTCAATTTAAATTTTTAGTCGCGAATTTCTCCGTTAAGATTTGCGCCAGCCAAAATCCTACAAGATATAAAATTACCTCTTTTCTTTATAAGGTAGCATCTCACAAATTTTGTATCGTACTTTAATTAAGGTTCTTATCTAGGTAGGCTGCGTTAGTTTATGTGAGGCACAAAACCGATGGAGTGTTAAGAGTGACGTTGGTCGGCCTATGTAATGTATTATCGCCTCTACACGCAAACCACGCAATTGGCGCACAGAACTTTACTATTATTCATTTTCCTATAGGACTTTAAGCTGTGACCGAATTATTTTATTTGCGATACTTATAGTTCAAATTCCAGCGATTATTTCTATTACTGTGTTTTTCGAATCCGGTTGGAATTTTCCTAGATACGGGAGTTTAAAAAAAGCTGTATTTAGCCATTTTGAGAGTCTTGAAAATCGTGTTTCCAACAAGCAATGCAAGTTTTTAAAATTATAGAAACATTGTTTGAAATGTGCTTTCTTTCCGTAGATGCACAAACGTAATGCGCGTTGAGTTGTTACTTCCAAATATGATTACTTGTAACTCGCTGCATTGCGTTCCAAGCGCAGGTAGACAGGGACCTTAACATCCTGTAAAGAAGTGTTACATAGTCTGTTAGAAGAAGCGATGCATTCGTGGTATAATATTGCCCAGAGTAGAATATAACAGCGCTGTTAGTGGCCATGGAGAACGATGTTGTAGTGGTTAGGCCACACGCCTCCTATTACGACGATACTGGTCGAATGGCGAGTTTTGAAAGATTGTCCCGGTTTTCTCTGCCCTTGCATTCCGCCGATTCTCCAGCCATACTTGCCAAAACGTCGACGCGGGTTCAAGACTACACCGTTGACAGAACTTAACATTTCACCTCTCAACTCCGGTCATGCACCTTGCTTTTACTGTATTTGCGATAGTTAATTATTTAAGTTTAAACATAACGGATACCAGAAATATGTTTGGCAGGTTTGCTTGAAATTATTTTCTTAAAATAGCAAATTTTTTAGACACTGAAACTGCACTGTTTTCACAAAAAATTCAATTAATAATAACTTTGATAGTTGCATAATTAGCTATAACTATAGCATTTACTTTTTAAAAAATATTATCCAACATGGAGGAAATAACTTTCAACAAAACTGCCGAACACATTATTGATATCTGCTCTTGTGTAGGCTTAAAAAATAATTATGGTAAAAAAGTAGAAACAGTTAAGTATGGGTTTAGAGGAGTTTGGATTGATGAAAAAGGCGTGTCTTAATTTTATTTTTTTGAATGTTTCATACATTGGGAGGTAATAATTGAGTAATATACTGTGTATGTACGCTATTGCAACACTATTTAGTTCTCAAAAATATGACGCAAAGACGAAACGTTAATGTGTTTATAAGCCAAATCACAGAAATATATTTACTTACTAACCCTACAGATACGTACGTCACAACAGAATATCAACTGGAAATCAATATAATACTATTATTTTAACGTAAAGTCACCCTAACTTTTAGATGAAAATCCAGTACGGGCTCCCACCTCGGCAGGTGAGAGAAGGCCGGGGAAATGCTGGGTCGGATTTTAGATTAGCTAGCTTCACAGTGAACACAGTTTCAGCTATGTGACTGCTGTCTGCTACGATTTAAAGGCATAGTATCGACCAAAACAGCGTGTTAATATAAGCCCATTTCCTTCAGCATTGGCCAACATTTTATCACTAGCTTATTCAATAAGTACAATGTGTTCTAGAGGGTGTGTGTGTCTATATATATATATATATATATATATATATATATATATATATATATATATATATAAAGAGAGAGAGAGGGGGGGGGGGAGAGCATGTGACAATGAACAAACTTGTGAGTTGGCACACGGTTTTACAAGCCGTGTGTTCCCAGACGCCGACCACGCAGAATAACCACAGGTAGGCACAGCCTTGTTAAGGTGGATTGATCCCTGTCAGATCGGTTTTACGGGTTTTCTTATAAATCAGGGAATAGACACATTGTTTTACTTTTTTTACGCTGACAAGGCATAGTTTATTGTTTCATTCACTTTTTGGAATCCACATGGCATTGTGTCTGTTAATTTTGTGGCCTCTGTAGTCGCTTCCGTAAATGAAGCAATTTTTCCTTTTCTGCTGTTTCCCGTTGCAAAATAATGAATATATTATGGTTCCAGCAATTACATAAAATCGATTAAGTTTGTATCTATGCCTTGTCGTAGCAACAATTTTGATATACCTACTGGAACAGAAGTTATCGACAAGCAACAGATAAATCTAAGGTGGTAGGGATCAATACCTCTAAAGGGGCCTCCCTACCTGCCTTTCAAATGCGTTGCAGCAAGTTACTATTATCTTTTTGAAGAAACTGTTTAACGCATGTTATATCTGTATATCTACGAAAAGAACACACACTTCAAACTATGTCGCTATAGTTGTAGAAATTCGGCACGTTTATTAGAAACATGATTTTTTGGCCTTTCAAAACGTCAAAAAATGGCTTTTTCACACTGGTGTATCTGAAAAAAGTACATTTTGATTCGATAAAATTTAACTATGAAAACAAGCGTCAGACGTCGAACTATACTGCCCATAAATAAAATAATGTGGTCACCGCACAAAGTCCGGTAGGAAAAAGGATAATAGTAAAGCATTGCATGTCAGCTGAGTGGCTTGCGCGAAGCGGCGATAATGCTTTACATACGTCGGTTAGTGGCAACCATACCGCTCCTGCTTTACATACACAAACGCAGCCTAACCAGGGAGGCCCCTTAAGAGTTCACAAGCTAGAGTAGGCTGGGTTTTCGCCAGCCACATCACTAGGTTTTGTTGATCACCAAGATCTCGATAAACACTGTTTAGGATTTTAGGATGGCGGGAACAAAAAAAAAAAAAAAAAACATACATATTTTATGCATGTTAATTATATTTTGCTAATTCGATGTCCAAAGCACATTATTAAGGCCTCGCTCTTTAGTTTAGCAGTGGTTTAAAAAAAAATTTACGCAAATTATTAAATGTATAAAAAATTCATTCTGGCAGTTTTAACACGTATATATCATAATTTGTATCTGAATTTTTCTGTTGCAATACACTACACAGATTTTTAGATTTTTGCCGCTGAAATAGCACATATTTTGTTGTCAAAATAAGTCAAAATGAAGCAAAATGATTTTTTGCTCGCAAGCGGTATATTATTTTAAAAAACACTCTGGCAAAATTGTGTTTCGTATGACTGTACACAGTTTCAAATTTTTTCAAAGCATTTGGTTAAAAATATTTAAGTTATTTGCGATTGCTTGAAATAAATGAAAGATCATGGCCTTAACATGTAATTTTATTTATATTATGTATGTCGTGCTTGGTTATTCGATATTTTGAACACCACGCGTACATATTAAATTCGTTGTGGGTTTTGGTTATGCGTACACTGTAAAAAAACTTTCTAAAATGTTTAGGAAGTAGTTTACTTAAACTCAGTATAGTACAGTTACAATACTTCGCCTTGTATATATGCAAACTTTTACAAATGTTTCAATACAAGTCTGGTAACTTTAGTATACATTTGACTGTTTTCTAGGAGTGCTATCATGGATGTCTGGGAAACAATTCTACTATACCTACATTCTTAGAGCTCCTATACGCACGTCTGGCAAATTTACAAACTACTTTTACAGTGTCGAGACAGGAATAATTCGCGGGTTCACTGACGTGTAGGCTAGTCTCCAAGAATATCTGTGTATTCAAGCAAACAATTGTTGTTCATTAGCTGCTCGATAACACAGCGACATGGACCGTAATTTAGTTACGTTTTTTTAATTTGCTCAGCGACTTCCAGCAACTGTCATAAGAGCCAATTGCGAAATTAACACGAACTTATAGTAGTTGGAATTATAGCTTGTTCTTAAAAAAAAATATGATTTTTCAGGTATCTGGTTATGCGTGCTGTTTACATTACTTTCGCGTCAAATTGAGACACGCTCTCGTTTGCTAGGAGTTGGTCACGGATAAATTTTACCCGTTGTAAAACGGAAACTCAAATGTAGTCTTACCTCCCCTCCCCTAGTTAGCCTTATCTATGCTGTGAGTACCGGGTCACGACGTGCTACACTCAACATGGATCTCACTTCCTGGACGCCCGCTAAGTCGCGAGAGAGTCTTCCTCTGTCCCGTGTAGATAGCTTCCTGTGTAGCCTACTCTCCTACCTTCTCCAGACAAGGCTAGCGACCTTTATTTGCAATCGTTGTCAAGCAGTCCGCGAGGCGCCCACACGCCGTGACGTCCGCCGTGGAACAGCGCTTTGTTGTCCTTACTGCGAGCGTGACCCGCCTTCTGCGACTATTGTCGGCCGGCGCCATCTTGCTTTCATGCACGCTCCCTCACAACTGATTGTCGCCGTCGTCACACCGTCGCCGGGAAACACTTTATAACGAAAATGCTCACCGTGCATGATTGCCTAGTTACAGGCGGTTCATCACAAAGTGAGCACTCCCTCTAAACACCCTGCTAAATTCATATTTTCAGCCAATTCGTATATTTCCGCGTGTAACGGCTAACGACGGGACATGTCTAACCTGTCTGGACACGTTACTTAATGCTTGCGCGTTTAAGATAAACTGTACTGTCGTTAGGAACCTATACCTAGTTTGATCTAAAAATGATTATTTTGTATAAAACACAAATATGTCAAATTTAGTTGAAATTTTTATTTAAGTATTGTTGCATTTAAATAGGATAATATATGGAACTATATACGGCAATTGGCTACCAACCATAAAAACAATAAAGTAACTCTTGTTAATGGTCACTTACATGCAGTAACTGCTAGAGATTTTTTTTTTTCAAATGTTAAATGTTTAGTGCTAACTTTATTCCGAACGACCTTTATATACATAGCTGCGTGCCTATTCCAAATTCTGCAAGATATAACATACAAAATGAAGTGCCCCACTCACTCACTCATCAAAGCACAGCCCCAATCACTGGACTTAGAGACATGACATTGTGAGGGCGCTTCCTATTACGCTGTAGGCACCCACAAGAAGGGAATTTTCTAATTCTGAAATTCAGATGGTGAAAAGTGGTGCAACGTGTTTTTTAGTGAATTTGTCTATAGCACTTTAACCCGTCGATATATTGAAGTGATTTTTGTTTCAGAATTAAGCTTACAAAAATGCACGCTACTTATTCTTCGATTTCCTGAAATTCGAAAATTAAGGGGGTAAAAAGCCGTAAAATGTGTTTCGAGTAAACTAACGATAACTCTTAAACCCGTTGAGTTATCGAATTGGTATTCGTTTCAGAAAGAAGCCTACAAATATGTTTATCCAAACAGATGTTTCAGGATTTTTGAAACTCAACCTCTGAGGGCACTAAAAAAATTAAACGTGTTTTCAAATAATCTTCTGTATCTCTTAACCTTGTTGAGATATCGACATGAGTTTTGAATATGAATGGAGCTTATGTAAATACCTTAAAAGGAATTTCAATATATTTCAAAATTCGACAATTTAAGGGTGGAAATACGTAAAATGTTTCAGAAATCAGATATAATCACGGAGAAATAATTTAAAAGTGGTTACTTTTTGCCTTCCTATTGGTATGCATATACCTCTTTGGACACGGGCCTGTATATAGGGCCTACATATACTAGCGGTCCCGTTGCGGCTTCGCCCACGTGTACTATAGAAAAAAATAACTAACTTTTAATTGCGTATTAATTGATGGTTTTGCTATATTCTCGGTATATCTTTAATTTTAGAATTTCCTTAAATTGGTTTGTATATATTTACGCACGCACAATTTAAAGAAAAGAACACGTTTCTGGAAATTACTTTTTAGGTATTTAAGCAAGCTTCATTTTAAAGCAAAAACCACCTCTGTATCTCAATTGGTTCAGGACATACGGATGATTAATTGAAAACACGTTTAATTCTTTTTACCGGCTTTCAAGGACGAATTTTGAAAAATCCTAAAAGTAGCTACTTCTTAGACATTTACATAGGCACCAATCTGATGCAAAGATCACCTCGATATCTTAAGTAGTTTAAGAGAGATAGAGAATTTATTGAAAACATATTTAACGGCTTATTCACGCCCTTAATTTCCGAATTTCGAAAAATTGAAAAATTATGACATATGAATTTGCTTAGACAATGTTTTGAAGTAAAAATATTAACAATGTATAATCCGGTTAGAGAGTTATCGAGAATTTCGCGAAAATAAATTTTGGCTTTTGTCATCCCTTTAGTTTGCGAAAAATCCCTCCTTAGTGGGTGCCTACGCCGTGAGGGAAAGCTACGCTGAAACTTTCGCGTTTCTAGTTCCAGCTGTTTGGGCTGTGCGTTGATGAGTGAGTGAATGAATGGGGCGATTCATTATTAAGTCGGTAAGAATTCTGACGTTTATTCTTGACGTGATTGTTTGGCACTCTGGTAGGAGGTTTTGGGTTCGAATCTCGTGTAAGACAGGGTAACGGGGTACTGCTGTGATATTGTATAAGCACATATTAGTGACAGCTGGCAGAAGAGATAATTTTCTATTTAGCGTGTATTACAAACTTGTTCAATGTTACAAGAAAAGCAGACATAGTCACGACGGGAACAGCTGAATTGAGAGGCGGTGAGAGGTGACACGAGGTGGACATGGAGCAGCGTCTGGAATGAAGGTCCTGAAAAATGGAAGATTCCTGAGAAAAGTCACCGACCTGCGGCATCGTACAGGCACGATTACCACATGTGAAAATCCGGTTGATTCTGTCGGGAACCGAACCCTTATTGCAATTGTGTGGAAATTTTTAAAATAGAAGCGGGTGAAGCCGCGGCAAGACAGTTATTCTATGTATAAAAAATGTTTGCTTGTTTGTTTGTCTCCTGTGCGTTCCTATGACATTCATCCGATTGCAATGACACGCTGGTGGGTTGATATTCGTGCTCCCGCGATGGTTTCGGTAAAAAAAAATTAAACAAAAGAAGGGAGGGGGAGGGGTAAATTGGAAAACAGGGCGAAGGGGCAGAACCGGGTAGCAAAAAAAAAAAAACACTTGGTGAGATGTGCGTGCGCTAGAGAAGGTGTCGGCAAAAAAAAAAACGTATTCTTTGGAGAGTGTGATGTGATGGAAGGGGGTGCAGGCGGGGGGAGAAACGGACTACAGGGGCAAAAC
Source organism: Medauroidea extradentata (assembly GCA_003012365.1). Lineage (NCBI taxonomy): Eukaryota > Metazoa > Arthropoda > Insecta > Phasmatodea > Phasmatidae > Medauroidea > Medauroidea extradentata. The sequence goes on along the minus strand of PNEQ01042672.1, from coordinate 56,471 downwards.
GAGGTAAGCCAAAATTTCCTTTTTCAAAATATTTATAAAATGATAGTTAATGTCTAAAATAATGTTTCACCATTTAGCAACTTTTAAAACGTGTTTGTTTCAGAAATATTATCGCATTTAATCGAAAACCTCGCAAGTGATGTCGTGAGTATCAGCTAGTTACTTATGGACGGTTCGGGATAAAGTGAGCAGTCTAAAAAGCTATGCTAAATTTCTATTTTCAGCTAATTTGTATCTTTCCGCTCGTAACGTCTGACGATGGTAAATGTCTAACCTCTTTGTACACATCATTTTACGTTTTCGCGTTTAGAATAAACTATGCAGTCGGTAGGAACCTATATACAGTTTGATAAAATATAGTTTATTAATCATATCAAACACATACATATTGAGTTCAGTTGAATTTATTAAAAAAGATTTGCATTTGAGGAGAACATTTACGGAACTACATTCGGCACTTTGCTGCACAGAAAAACTGGTTTTGTGGTGACTGCAAAGTGTTTTGTCAATATGGACCTGTCGAAATATTTTTGCAGTGGTTACAAAATTTTTTGGTATTCACTGCAAAATTTTATTAGGGAGAGCAAAAAAATTTAGTAGTCTCCACAAAAAAATTTGGTAAGGTCCATAATGACAAAACATTTTGTAGTGACTAATAAGTATTTTTTCAGTGTGCCAACCATACAGCGAGAAAAGTATGTATTGTTAACGTTGAAATTATATGCAATAACTAAGTAATTTTATTAGTAGTCACTTTATCCCGAACGGCCTATTATAATTCTCATTTCCCTACGAAGGCAAAATTACGAAAATTTTTAAACGTTACTTTAGGTGTAAATAACATATTGGTGCAGAATCGTAATACGGGGACGGACACGAGCAGTATTCCTTTATTGAATTTATTTTTTATTTTTTGTTTTTATTTTTTAAATTATTTATTTATACATTACAAGATTCAGCTCTAGGCCGGTTTACAACTTGAAGTGTTTAACCTTATACATAAATACACATTAATACAACAAGAAGTACATTTAAAAAAGAATTAGTAAAAAAATTAAAGAATTGCGCAAAAAAAAATTTTTACAGTTACATAACAATTTAGAGAAAAAGTTCCATTACTATCACTTGCACTATAATAATTCTAATTTCAACATAACAAATTTGTGTACTATAATCTAACGTAAAGTTCAATTAACAAATAACCAATTTATCTTTGTTCTAATTATTTCTATAGTGAAACTACTTGCTGTTTTGTTCCGCCAACAACTTTGCATAGCAATTTTTCTTAAAAAAATTTTACAGACTTCGTCTTCTTAAGAGACTCTGGCAGCTCACTCCAGTAGTGACTCGCGAGATAGTCGAAGGAGTTTTTGAAGACAGTTTTTGCATGCCTAGGAATTTGGACATTATTTTTGTTCCGTGTGCTTAATATTTTTATAGTCACTTATGGATATCTCATAAAGGCGGGTTGTAGACTGGAAAACTGAGTATGATTATAGTGGCTTTCACCTTTGTGGCTATAGACAGGCGCGATACCTACTTCAAGGTTCCCGAAGTGCACCTGTACAGCACAGGATATCTTGGGGAAATCCCGTAAGTGTCCCGAATGTCCGAAATACATCGCGGACATCCTATATCCCTAGGATGTTGTACTTAATTTGTAATAAGATTCATGAGATCATGTAAACTAGGGATGGTTTGATTGTAATAATATAATTCTTAAGAAACATAGCAAATTGCATTAAAAATGTAATTTAAGTGTTTTGTGGCGACATAATCCTTGGCAAACTCCCCAGGTATGCCTATGTCCACTGGATATCTCTAAAGTATCTCCATTGTATATCACGAACGTGTGTAAGTTGGTTATCCAGATGGATAAATTCATTGACGTTGTTATATTTTTAAGGTAGCAATGGTAGTACTGTTTATGGATAATAATGGTTTAAGTAAATTATCGCTGTAATTATTACATTAAAATATTCCTAATTATGTATTAGGAAACATACACTGCCGAAAAAACTAATGATCTTATATGGGAGGGCTTGTCCACCCTTGAAGTGAATCATCTTGGTCTCCTGCTGTGAATACCAGTGGACATATCAGCAAGATATCTAATTGATCTAACCGATCATTTTCGGGATGAGTTTTTGTATGCGGAGACTGTTGTATTTTTTTTTATTTAAGGTAAATTAAACTTTTAATGCGAATATTTATGTTAAAAATATTTTTAACGCTCTATAAATATTATTTTTCTCTCTCATCGAAACACTTAAGATGCGTAAAAGCAATGATATCTGGTGGAGTAATAGTAAACTTGGTAAACTTGGAACTACAGAGTTTAAGAGTTCAGATCCAACTAGGTGTATTGATCTCCATGAGAGAGTTGAGATTATTTGTAAAGGATGACAATAGATCAGAATATTTATTTTCGGAGCAAGTAAGTGTTTTTTTTGTTTATTTTGCAGGAAGATCTCCACTTACCTTGCAGGGATACCCACGGAGATCATACAGGGTTTCCAGCAGAGGTTCTGTTGGGATATCTACTATAGGTCATCCTGATAGCCTTGATTCAGTTGTCCTACAGATATCCTGGATATATCCCAGGAAGATCATACGATGTCCTTAGGGCATCCTTAACGACCAGACCGAATATTCAAGGATGCTCTTGGGTGTTGTGTGGGCAACTACCGCCAGCCAGACGGTTAATATTTACCGTTAAAAATTAAAGCATTTTACGACAAACAGTATTGACATATTTTTGTAATTTGTTATCTCTCTAAACCTTCAATATAAGTAAACGAGAGATGCAAGTAAATTAAAGATATGGAATGTTTGCCGTACTCTTAAGGTGAGAGTATGAGTGGCATTCCTGAAGCTTAGACGTACGAAAGAGCTAGGGAGGACTTCGGGAACTGTTGCCTCGTCGTCTCTACATGGAAGGCAGTTAACGCGCTTTAGTGGGATTGGAAGATGTGATTACTTCCTTGGTAACTGAGTTTCATGGGATTATCCTAGTGACATTATATTATTACACATTTTATCTGGCAGCTTCATATAACGCGGCAAGTTTAGCTTCAGCAAGAAAGACGTGGTTTGTCAACGCTGAACACTTATCACCTGTAGTTTGTTTGCTGTTGTATGAAGTCGTATTGTACAGTTCTGATGGTTTCACTTAAAATGAACTCGCATTTTATGTATGGATATAAATACACACATATATATGTACACACATACACATCACGGTTCAGTTGCATCATCGGTTATGGAGAGACAAACATGTTATTGCTGTGACTTCACTGCCCCTTCACAAACTGAGACAACAAATTCCAGCAATTGACACAACACATGCTGGAGAGGAATGAGCTGGTGAACTTCACAGAAATATAATGCTGCTTAGTTGTGTTAGGATTACATGACAGAATAATGCGACAAAATGGAATAAAGCGAGATAATTGAAATGTAATAAAATCTACAGTAGTAAGTTTTCTGCTACATGTGTACATTTGAGGAGTTCATGTACTTGTTTACGAATATTGAGAAGTATGTGCGTCCCTCTATGGCGGCATATATAACGTTTTATCTCAAAATGTTTATATAAACATGATAACAACATCCGCTGATTTAAATGTACACACACAGTTTCAAATTCTCGAAACACATCGCGAATACCATGTTTACAAAATACAAATTAACGAACCTTAAATCACGTGAGTTAGTTCATCATCATATTTACGTCAAGAGTATACACACTTACACACTCACATATCTTAGTATATAACTTTTTTACATCTAGGTTTCGAATATGGCTTTCTGGTATCTTTATAATGTGCCCCAAGACCAATTTTTGGCATTAAATATTGCATATATGACTACTTAAGCATTCATCTATTATTTTAAACTTTATCCTCCTGCTCTGAGTATTTTTGTAACCATAACGCAGCATTTAGGCACAGACTTCTAGCGTAAAAATACGAATTTCAACTTAGTACAGGCACCCTCACAGTAATTTTAAAGACGATTTATTAAGGTGAAATGAAGTTGTTCTCTAGCCCTAACTTAAGCATTGGTTTCCTGAATACTGGTTCCAGACAAGGTAGATGAAGAGCTGAACATGTGCCAGTCGAGATGCCTGGAGTCCAATGTTGCCAGGTCCTCTACGATAAAATATCGTTTTCAAAACTTAAAATTATCGTTTTTCGTGAGAAATTATGGTACACTGTTAAAAATTCCATTAAAAATTTTATATTGTTCACAAAGTAACTATACATTAAAATAAATTGTAAAAATTATTCGAATTAGATACACATCAAACAAAATTGAATAACAACTGATATTACAATTTTTAAGGATTTTTGTGTAGTCTCCAGCATTCTTGCAATTTTCTCCCATAATGCTACTGCACATGTAAATAAATTAAACTAAATCCACGTGCCAGCAGATATGAGGAGTAACATAATATATGTATATAGCTATCAGTCTCTCGACTTTGCTGTAGAAACATTTCGGCGTCTAACTGAACCAGGAAAAAAGAAACATAAAAAAAGTTTTTGCCTTTCCCTCTCCAAAGAATTGACAATCATTTTCGATGTTTGTGCTGAACGTGAAATTATGGTACAATTAGTCATTATCAGCAGGTAGGTATCGTCTATGGTACAAGTGATTAAAATAAGGTTCAAAACGATAACTATGGTATGACCTGTCAACACTCCTGGAGTCGAGTGTCTCACCCAGGATATGGTGTGTCTGGCGAGTCTTCTTGTGAAATGAACTACTGATAGAGGCTGGAGTGGGGAGTAAGATGCAAGAAAACCTCCTTCGTAAAGGAGCTTGGCCGTCCTCTTGCTTGCGGATCAATAGTTCAGTAAACATCAGTATTTTTCAGTAAATAAACAGCAGCAAATATACAGCGTAGCTCGTCGTGAACAAACACACGGCTTAAGAGCGACGGATCACATATAGGCCTAGTACAATCTTTATTTTATTTGTGATCGTCCCTAAGTTTATATATGATCCGATGTCTCCACATATTCGGAGGAAAATTCACTGTTGTGCTGCTTTTCGAGCTCACAAGTAAAAATACACAGGTTTTTTTCCTAAGTTCCAAACAAACGACACACAAAGTCTGTCAAAGTTGATCGGAAAAATATTAAATATCAAACTCCGTCAGCAAGCAACCAAGAATATAACGGCAAACTCTGTTACTGAATTGCTAGATTTGAGTGAAATATATAGAAATATGAGGAAGGGTGAAAATTACGCTTTTTCTAAGATTTATACTGTATACGAAAAAGATAAACTTTGCAAATTTTCCCCACAATTTTTATAATCAATTATATTTTTGTGTCAATGGCTTGGAATTACTGAAATATGGCTGTCAACTAAACTGTTCAACCAGGCATCACTTAACATGTACATATATTTTACAGCTACATTTATCTATCTTCATTGTGATTTCTTGAGACTTGTGTGTTCTAAGCTATTCCTGTTAAAGTTAACATTTTGTATTTTATACTTACGTTGTACAGTCAGCTCATTTCTACTTTTCTGCTACTTGTTAGGATAAAATATTCCAAAGAACTAACAAACTTAGCTTGGAAAATTCACTGCCGTCAAAATTTAACGTCAAAAATTACAGTAAACATATTTTTTAGTAAGGAATGTAAGTTTTTCATTAAATATAGCTTAGGTTAGGGAATGTACCATAGTGACAAGGCAGTGTGTTTCAACGGTTAGACCATATGTACCATTTTATTTCCTCAGCAACAAGCGTATTTTCTCAGTCACAGAGCGTAAAAGGTTTCAAAACACAAAAACATTCTTAGCGAACTGCTGCTGTTGACCTTCATGTACAATTGTCATACATTTTACGTTTGCCTTTATTATTTAATTTTAATACAATTTAGTCAGTGCTTTCTACAACCTTGGCTAAATGTATTTTATTTTAGTTTTTCGTTGATTTATTTTAACGACATAAATGGTGAAATTTAGCCATATTTAGTGTCAGATTGGCTGTATTTTTTACGCTTCTCTGACAGCAGTTTTTCAAGTAGAGCGGATACATTTTATTTCTCTAATCCTGGGTTTGTAAAAATTAGCTGTTTATTGAGGCCAGGCCTTGTTTAATTTCGTACTAATTTTCTCATAAGTGTCCAGCTTCGATTTTATTTATTTTTGTAGAGAATATTGGGAATCAAGACGCCTTTGTGTGAATCGCTTCAGAAATTTGTGTGATGTAAAATGACAATATATAGTTAAAGTTTAACAGTTTCGTTAAAGTTCTCCTCTTTGAAAGAACCTGTGAGTGCAGTCGAGTTAAATAACAACGTTTTATCATAGTGACAAGTTACATCGTAAGGAATAGGACTGCTGTTGTGACCACTATCAAACTGCGGTATCCCAATTGAGTGTTCGTCACACGAGATAAATCTCGTGTAGCTTTATCGAGGTGTTAAGTGTGCAATTTAAATAAGGTAATTGTTTGTGTTAAACTTACTCAAATGTGCTGAGGTAGAAAATGATTAGAGCAATGTAGTGATAAGGCGTACAAAAATAGTAGTATAAAACGCTCTAAGTAGTACAAATTAACTTAAAACGCATGAAGTTTAATCCCTGTAATATACGTATGTATATACTTGTTATATGTAAGGAGTGTGTGTGCGTACATGAACACAGGGTTATAAATGTGCGCATGTAAAATGTTTATACAAGTACAAAATAACATGTACAGTACATTACTTGAGTAGTAAGTTAAAGGCAGTGCCTACACCAGAGAACTGGCGGAAGCAAGGAAAATTGTGCTTGTAGGTTAGTGTCTGTTGTACCTACATATATGCCTCCATTGACTTGTTTGTTCGTCTCGATGCGGACCACATTGCTATATAATATTTGTGTTGTTTTTTCAGTACCGTATCCTGGAAACTGTCAGATAATAATTATTTCTAGTAAACACGCAGGTTATTAAATATTGGAAGTATTAAATATCAAAATTAACATTTTTCGTGCTTGCGTAAGGATCATACCTGTAAAATGTAAATAATATTACCAATATTATTTACAATACCGATTTATTTTTATTTTTATTTAATGGTTTGGAAGTTATTTTTAAAATAAGATATTACGTATAAGTTTCTTCCCATATTAAATTTGCTGTACCAATATTTGTCTCATTGCAGTGCAAAACTGGTATTTTGTCGAAAGCGATCCGATATTGTGACAGGTGACTGAGACTCACAGAATATAATTTAACACGTAGATGCTTATCGTTTATCTCGTCAGTGTTCCTAGGAAGGCAGTGTCACTAAGTGCGTGTATAGTATAAAGCAACGAAACACAAGCTCACTCCCCAGATGAGCTCACCAGTGGTTCAGACAAGCTAGAATTGCGCCGTTGCTAGGAGTCTTTGCGTCGTTGATCGGGCGCCACACTATTGGTCAGTTGGGCGGAGCGCGGGCCACTCCTGATTATCCGCTCCGAGTCACGTGGCGAGCAGTCGCGCGCATCCTGCACACCCCATACATGCCGGATGTAACCTTGTTTCTGCTAAGTTCGTTTCTGATACACTATGCTGTATTCTCCTATACATTCGCTTACGTACACGAGAGCTGCATCACTTGGTTTAAGCCATCCCTAGTTTAGTATTTTCAAGAAAAAGGTTTTAAAACACATTTTTTTACTTGCCAAATTCCGACTATCATTCAAACTGGATCATCTGTCTTTATGGTTGTCTGTGTTGTTGGTCGGCTTGAAACAATATCAGTTAAAACGAAGTTTTTATTTTTTGTGAAATATCTCGTTGTTTCACTTGATAGAACTCCTCTTGTATTTTGATTTGTGGTTCATTTGTTCGTTACATATTACATTTTATTGCCAACTAAACATAACAAAGGTTATGTCCAAAAAAACCAGACATTCCCAATTGTGGTTACAAATGTCACATTTTTGGCTATTGGTTACATAATTTTTCTGAGTTTGTTTCAAATATGGAAACGAGAATGATAATATTACTTGGTGTATAAAATATTTGCTAAATATTACATGTGACCATAACCGCTGAGATGTAAAAACTAGGGAATATGATTACCAAAGTTAGCATATTAAAATCATCCTGTGTGATATTTTTTTTTCTAAATATTTTAAATTGAGACACTTGCAGAAACTTTTAAGTCTATAAGAAGCTAATGCTGCTTGAGGGAAAGAATTTGGCGTGAAGAATTCATTAATTAAATAATATCACTGTATATAGATAAGCTACATTTATATCATAAATTTGAATAGAAAAAAATTGTAGATAAACGCGTGTTACATGGCACATAAATAAACACAGACTTTTAAATAATTTTGTGAAGTAATAAAAAACACTACAATACGACTTAAAATTAAAGGGAATATGAAGTTTCATTTTTTAAATTTACGTGCAAGACATACAATAAATAATTGCTTCTAAAATAATTTTCATTCGAACAACATTCTGCAGGATTTACAAAGATGATTAACGCAGGGTTAAATATGTAGTGGGCTTAAGACATAAATTTATTTATGTTTCGTTATAATTATGTGGTTAAAATTATTCACCCGTAAACTATGTACTGAATTTTCACATTTACTTCTACCAAGCTTTCAGCCTGCGGAGGAAGACGAGTGCGCTAAGATTGTATCTAACAATTGTTTTAAAGAGTATGTGCGTTTTTTAATACGAAGAGTCTACTTTGATGAGTATAATTTTGTCATAACGGATACTAACATTTGAAACTGTCTACAAGAAACTCTTGGGAACACCTACTGCGAAATCTTCACAATGATACAGATATTCCATCTGAATACTACTGAACAACACAAATGCTGAATTTCGACATTTTTATATTATTATTTCCTCTCGACGTCTTTTCGTCGTATTTTCACGTGTCTTCGCCACACACACGCGCGCACCATTCTTATCGCTGTTCTGTAGGAACCCAATTTGAAGAGACTTAACAGACTTCTGCTGTGTTTCTATTGGCAATCGGTAGAGGATTTTCATGTTAAATCCCCGACGCACGACTGTAATATTCGTCAGCCGGAGAGGAATACAACTCTCCCTATAGAAGCGGCCGCGACTTAGTACTTGCCTTATCCTCCCTTTCAGAGCAGCTCGCTGGAGAGAAGGATGCAACATACAATCTATTGTACACTTTTCGATAAGAACGAGCACGAAAATAATAATACGCCATCGACCGGAAAAACTCTCCGATGGCAAGGTTCCAGGGAGAAAGTCCGCAGTTTGCGACGACAATACAGTACGCTGCTGGAATCAAATAAAGCTCCTTGCGAATGTCTAATGGCTGAAATGTTTGTCTCTGAATGCGGCTCAAGAAGATGATTCGATTCCTGGAAAATTCGTGCAAATTATTGTGGATTAGCCTTTCCACTACTTTCACTTTTATTGTAATGTATGCATTACTACCGTCATGGAATATGATGTAATAATTATTTTAGTATTTTCAATATTTTACTAGTACCATGTACAGTTCACTAATTAAATTCGTATAATTAGAACTACATGTAATGGAAGGAGGATTTACTTGGCCCAGACATGTAAAAATAATGCTTAAGTAGATTTACAAAAAATTGGGCTGTCAGTTTTGATGGTAACTGAACCAGCCTCATTAAATGAAGGAAAAACCTCGATTATCGCGGTGTTCAATAAGTTACTTATACAGGAACCTTTGCTGCAACACAAAATATTACCTTAGATTAAGGTTAATTCCACTACAGGTTGTAAAGGAAATATGTTTTCTTATGTTAGAGTTTGGCACAGGGAGAATTTCTGGCGTTTGTTTCACTGTTATCCCTAACGGATACGAGACCGTAGTAAAGTTAGATTTAACTAGTCTTGGCAAAGAGAAAACTAATTAAATTTTAAAGTGAAAAATAACTAAGACTTAAATTAAAAAAGTAAAAAAACCCCGACTTACAGGATACTAAATTTCAATTCAGACCAGTGGAATTGCTAAAAAAAAAAAAAAAAAAAAAAAAAAACAACCGCGTCAGTATATGTCCATTCGTTTAGGAGCTACGATGCCACACGTAGATACACAGACACGTCAAACTTATGACTCCCTTCTCTTTGCGTCGGGGGTTAAAACAAATAAATTTTGGCTTGATTTTAAATATTAAACTTTATATAATTTAAAATCCATGAAAGCTCTGTGATCGGTTAGTTTGCACCCATTACCGATACCAACACTCATATGGTAGAAATTTTCCCTGAGCCAAATTTTTAACATTGATCTTTCCATCCTGTACTAGATTTAACCTTACTTAGACCAATGCCTGAGCAGTATTCCATTAGCACGAAAATAGAATATATGACCATTTTCGGGGTTATTTTGACAATTTAACATATTAGTTTTTGGGTTTTCTGGTATATAAACAAATAATCTGAATCGAGTATTTTAAATAATTCCTTTTATCCTTATAGCTAATGTTTGAAACTTTCGTCATTAAATAACATAAACACCAAAATTTTGAGTTGTCAAAGTTACCCCACTAGGTCAAAGTAACCCCGGTTTACGGTACTACGCAAGATTACATAGTACTGTATCTGTATTTAGTAAGAATAAATCAGGAGTTTGAGTAATACGTAACGATGTATTCTTACGGTGTATAGGCCGAGAAAAAAACAATTACATCTGCTTATCACAATGCATTTTGCGTTATATCGAAGTATTGATTTTTAATATGTTAATACTTTTCAAAATTCTTGGGTAGTACAATTTGAAATTGTGGCATGCTTTACACGTTTTATTTGAGGGGTCATATTTAACATATAATATTACAATGCGTAGGCCTACGTATAAGTCGCGTTATGAACGTGTTTAAGTACAAATTCCCTTTATTAATATAATTTACAATTAAAGACAAAAACATTGAAACATCATGCTTTAGAGGAACTCTTATTACACCACACTTTTTTAAACACTGATACCCACAGCGGTATTAATTCATAGTTTTTATGACAGAAGTGTTTCCACACATATAAGCGTATCTGTACATATATATTTACTTTTATAATTATTGTGACCGATGTAAGGTGACATGTTTATAAATTTAGCGTTCAGTGCAGTTTCCAAATTATCAGTATAATTACAGTACGCCATTTTATGCGTTCTGTGATACTGAGTAAATAACTGACGCAGGTCATGTGTAGTCTTAATAAACCGTAAATGTAGGTTTTGTCGATAATGTCTCATTATATTGGCCTACATATAACATTAGTACATTCTTCTCCGCATTACAAAACGCGGAAGGGAAAAGGGGGGAAAATATCTGTCGCATGAGGGCTTAAAACTCAGATTCCTCAGCTACCAGACCAGTCTGAAGAAAAAAAAATTATGAAGTGCAATTACAAGATATTTGTATGACCGCACTTCGAAATTTCGTTTTATTTTTCAGCCAACTGGTCGATATTATTTTGAAATTTCATATATCGTTTTCTGAACCCGTTTATTATTTTGAACATACTAACTTTCGCTGCACTACAAAAGTAATAGAAAATCAATTCTTAGTAAATACGACTTAGACATTTATTAACAAAGTTATATAATTTACTTGCAATTTTTCTGCCAATTCTGTGAATTACCTCATCTTGCAAGCACAAAATTAAATGTTTACGTGTACACATCTAAATGGTTAATGAATTATGATGCTTTACACATTTGCAAATAAATGTTACGTATGTTGAAATCAAACGTCAGTATGTTGAGGAGAAATTTCAACTACCATTTAGCAGTGTAAAATTTATGCCTTTAAATTATCACTATTGCTTACAAAGGAAGTAACACTGTTAAAAACCGTTACCGCAATGAAGAAAATATTGGTGGTTAGTTCTTGTCTGTTATGAAAATTTTATTGCGTTTTATTTACTATAGATGTGACGTGTTTTCGCACATTAATACACAAATTCGGTAACTTGTACGCACTTGCTTTAAGATAAATTACCCACCGAAAGCATAAGTAACCAATATTGTGCTGTTTATATTTTAACAAAATTGTTGGTGCAGCAAACGTTAAGTGGAAGAAATGTTGTTAGTAAACAGCGTATAATAACGCGTTGAAAATGGAGGAAGAGAGAGAGATAGAGAGAGGGAGAGAATGCGCAGAAAAGCCGACGCATGGACGTAGCTCGCTGGCAGCTCACTCATGTGTAGTGGTGTGTGGTTTGTGGGTGGAGGAAGGGGTGTGGTAGGGGGTGGGAGCCGCAATGCTGAGTTGTGTGCGCGCTGTGTGGGCCTACCAGACCCTCAGGCCTCAAGTGTGCACCTAATAGAGCCTGCTTATTGGACTGCGACTCTTATCCCTCCTTTTTATCGCTGGCCCAGTTTGACTGACAGACCATCCTAATGGGGCAGCTATTGTGGCCGGCTTCTCGCATTCTAGCCGCCATTCACAATCCCTTCCTCTCCACAACACCAACGCAATTTTTCCCTTAAATTTAATTTTCTATAGAATTGTGGTAGCCTATAATACTCACAGAAATGATTTGCTGTTATTAGTGAGCGCACAATAGTAGTCATAAAATTGTACATAGTACATAATATTATTATATAACGAGGATCTATCGTAAAAAATTAAATTAATTACTTAAGATGTAGTCGTGATATTTACATAGTCTGTCCTTAAACCATTATTTTGTAAATATTCGGGAATTTATAGAAAGTTTATGGCGCTTAAAATAACTATAGGTTTCATTGTTTCACTGAAATTTCTAACCTACATTTAAAGATGTACCAAAATAAGTCTACTCGAGACCAATCGAAGAGTTGTCAGAAGTCTTACGTCGAAAGAGGCTATTTCCTTGTTTACTTAGTGTGTGTGTGTGTGTATATATATATATATATATATATATATATATATTTATACATACACACACACACACACAGTACTGTTAAGGTAATACAGCCACAAGTCAAAATTATCTATTTGTAAGGACAGCAATATAAGATTGGATACGTTCTAAAAGATTTGGCATATATTTTTTTTTTCAAATTGTGGATGACCTTAATTAAAATATATTAGGCCTACATCTCTCACAAGAATAACCTTTCACAGTACGAGAGCAATTTTTGAACTAATTGTCATGTTATTACACAACGAGGGAAAGTTTAACTCTTGGATACATAAAATCATTATTATTAAACTACAAATATTCGAGGAATAGATATGATAGAGAAAGCATTATTTTTATAAAATTTGAGAATTTTTTGAGACATCAGCAATGTCATCCAACCTCTACTTTTATATTTACAAGATTGAAACATCGTTTTTCAAGTGGTGCCCGTAACTCATTTCCCGTAATTTCAGAGTTATGGCCGTATTTCTTTGACAGTGCGATACATACATATATACATACATATATACATACATACGTACATACATACACACATACATACGTACATACACATATACATACGTACATACACACATACATACGTACATACACACATACATACGTACATACATGTTTACATACATACATAAATACGTACATACATACATAAGTACATACGTACATACATACACACATACATACGTACATACATACGTACATATACACATACGTACATACACACATACGTACATACATACGTACATACATACATTCATACATACATACACACATACGTACATACTACATACATACGTAAATACATACATACACACATACATACATACATACACACATACATACATACGTACGTACACACAAACGTACATACACACATACGTACATAAATACGTATATACACATACATACGTACATACATACATACCTACACACATACATACATACGTACATACGTACGTACACACAAACGTACATACACACATACGCACAAACATACGTATATACACACATACGTACATATATACGTACATACATTCATACATACACACATACGTAGGCCTACATATATACATACATACATACACACATAGGGTGTCCGGAAACAAATGTATAACAGGCGCACCATGCGAATCCTGGGCTAAAATGGAGATGAAAATCTTGTACCATTACAATTTTTAATATCAATGTGGTAACATAAGCATTGGAGTTAGTCCCCTTTTGCACTCCTCGGATATCATCTTACAGCAACTGTACTGGCCTGCATATTATGGGCGAAGGTTCAAATCCCGTGCTGTCCAAACATGATTCTGCGATTGCTTGCTGTAACATACATAAAATAATACCTGAACTTGAAGAGCAAGAGGGGACTTTCTCCGTGCAGTGTTGCCACGTTGTGCACGTAAAATGTCTCGTACAACAATTTACAACTTAGTTTTTCGTCTCCAATTTAGGCGCGGACTCACGTGGTGGGCTCATTATGCGTTTGTTTATATACACACACACACTCTCTCACTCTCTCTCTCTCTCTCTATATATATATATATATACATATATATTTATATATATATAAATACACACACACAAATTTAGAAATAGAAATGAGGGGATACCAGCATAGTTTTAAAAGAAAGCGCAAAATATTCTCACGATTTATTCAATTTTTCTATATCTCTCACAGCTGCTCGCTATTTTAAGATCGAAAAAAGAGAACGCAGAAAGTAACACAGGGTTATCCTTAGAGAGGATGATATACTTCGAAAATGTTTAGTGCCAACATACCCTTGAAAACGCTATAGTTAATTGCAACACATATGATTAGGTAATAATTTACGTCTGACACAACGTAGCTGCCTGCAGACCAACAACAGGCATAAAATCTTACAATATCGGAAGTATTACAGGCTCAGTCAAATAGGACAACAGCTCCACGTGCAAGCGAAAGCCAGTAATCTTCTGGCAAGTTGAACGTACGTTGAAACCCGGAAGTCAAGATTTTCCGCGATAAACCATAATCTCTAATTATCCCTTAATTGGCTGTGAATATTGTGTTATATACACTCCGAAACTTAGAGAATGAAAAAAAAAAAAAAAACCTTTCCTCTAGAAACTATGAATAACCAAAAATTAAACATACAAATTGCTAAGCCAACATCTGACAACTGCTTGAAATGCTTTTAATTAGTGGATATAGTTAAATCTACTTCTGTAATCAAACAAAAACATAGCTGTTTCTTAGTGACTGTGTTCCATTTTTTTAAATAGTTATCTTTTAAGAGGAATACATTAATTCGCTTCCTACGTTAACATTTTACTAGACTTTCGAACTTTTAACGAAACAGGGCCACAGTTTTATTGTTTAAGATGGAAAATACATTTTAGGGATGCTTTTATAATGTCGGTATGATATAATTTATATTACAAGTAAGACGTTAAAATCTCTTGTATATTGAAATTATGTTACGATGCTATGTTATACTTGATATGCTGTCATTAGAGTTAAATAGAGTTAAGTTTGAAGGTTATTTTAAATTTTATCTTAAGTTATGAATTTCTATTATCACAATTTAGATTACAAAATTTGGCTTCAAGTGTTTTTTTGCCTTGTACCATATTGTATTAAAATTATATTTCATTTTTAAATTGTGCAGTATCTGAATATTATAATTTGGCTGTATTCAAAGTGAGCATCACAACATAATGATTTACTAATTTATTTATTTTGCTTACTGTACACAAATTTCAAAATTATCCTTACTGATTAAGTAAAGTTGTAGTGTTGCACTTGTAAAACATGATACATTTATGTAATATTCACACGAATGTGACTGTCACAGTACGTACCAAAATATTTCATTTTCTTTAAAAATTAAAAAAATACAAAGGAGAAAAATTTGGAAGGCTTCCAACAAATGTTAATTGATATCCTTGACATTGTTAATGTAAAATATTTTTTTACTCTTATGTAGAAACTAGATTAAGGGTGACTATTCAGTACACAGAGGTATTTTAATAAATAACAAAAATGATGTATTCACGTTACCATAACACAGTTTTATTACTAATGAATTACACAATGTTACGTGATGCTTTTTCTTAAATGAACCGAACTTGTAAGTTTTTTTTTTTTTGTATTGTTTTCGATGGGTTTGCATATTATTTTGTGTTCTGAAAGAATGTCTGTTTAAAGTATGCATTTTTTATTGTTTATATAGAGTGAGCGATAAAATTAAAAAATCTAAAAAATATGGCTAATGCGTATTAAAAACCATAATTTACAAAGCGAACGTCTATTGTTCTGGCATTGATTTCTTGCCAGAAAGTACTCTACCGCTTTGTATAACACATACATAACTACACTTCCTACGACAAATTATTTCAGATGAAAAATAAAATTTCAGAATTTAATGAAGAACAGACGTTGACAATTTAGAAAAGTTAAAATTAATTTGATATGCTAGTACATAAATTTATCTCCTACTTGGTTTAAACAACTATTTTATTTGTTTGTAACATTTTTGAAAAATTTGATTTTTTAAAACAAATTTTTATGAAGATGTCAAAAGATACGACGGCAGTAATACCCCTAACAATATAGGCAACCTTACAGGCTTAATTGCTTGGCGGGGCTGTAGAACACCTGCTATCATAAAACGAGGATAATATATTGCCGCAGTTATAGATGTAGCAACCCTTCAAACAGGCAGAGTTACGTTACTAGCGCCTTCCACTTTCCCACGAAAATGACTTTCGTAAGTCATCTATCTAGTCCAAATACAGAAAAGTCAAGAAAAGCCATAGTCGTGACAGCGCGCAAAATTCTGGTAATGTCACTGTGTTTGTAAGGCTGCTACGTCGATGGACGGAATGACCATGACACATAAAATCAGTTCTTGTGTATGTGAATGCCAAATGCACATGTCCTATCGTCTCTGACATCACACTGACACATGACAATATACCTCCCAGCAAATGCGATGTTCGAATTTCTGTTCTGTCACCGCTGAACATAAAATACAACACAATAAATGTTATCAATTTCCCTGAATCCACGTGGTACAAAAAATTTTCAATTACACGCATAAATCATGCAAACAAGACTTTTGTAAGTTAACGCTACATTAGCTAATGTGTTTTTTTTTGTTTTATACCTAAAGAAAATTTACAACGATTCCTCGCAAATTTAAAATGTTCAATGGATGTCAATACTTCCCTGTTTTAAATGCTCTCACTGTTGAAGAGTAATTAGGACCGGACTTCTATAAACACTTTTAAGAGATTCATAAAAAATGTTGGTGCCAAAGTTCATTAATAATGCTGGTAACTTATTGAATAATAATGTTGCCACATGCACTTGTACATACAGAAACAGTTAGTAAAATTGAAATTTTGACTGTCCCCATTTAAATATTAACAAATAGAAAATTTATTTAGAAAAAAAATATATAAATAACTTGTATCATGTGTGTATTTACTCTCATTTTCATTAAGCTACGAGTATCAAATTATACGTTTATGACATGGTTTTTAATGTTTGCATTTCAAATTTTCTGTCATAATAATAAAACTGTATGCGGAACATACGAGAACAGTTTCGTGGTTTCTTATTCCTTCATAAAATAAGTAAATTTGGGTAAACGTCCACGCGTCGTACGGCAAAGTTTACCACGAATATACTACATATTCGAATAACTTAGCTGTAAACATTCTATTACCCTTTGAAATATAGTGATTATATTAAACATTCAATGTTTTGAAAAGTCAATTTTTTTCCTGCATAGTGCGTAGTTTCGTGCTCTTAGTAAAGTTTTAAAACGTATCCGATACAGTGTGCGTACACTCTAAAAATAGTTTGTAAATTTACCAGACGTGCGTATAGGAGCGCTAAGAAAGTAGGTATGGTAGAATAGTTTCCCAGACATCCATTGCAGCACTCCTAAACCTTTTATAAAACAGTCAAATGTGTACTGAAGATACCAGACTTGTATTGTAACAACTGTGAAAGTTTGCTTATTTACAAGACGAAGTATGGTAACTGTCCCATACTGCGTCTGGGATACATTCAAGTCGATATCTGTTTCGTCAAGCTGGCGTGTGAAATATGAAGTTGTTAGCTGCAAATAGCAGTGACTGCGGATCGGCGCAGTTGGCAATACTCGGCGACAGCAAGGAATGGGAGGAGGGAGAGGTTAGGCACGATGGCCGTCACTTGGTCGATAGCGAGCAGAAACGACATGCAGGTCAGCGGTAGTTGAGAAGAATGTTCGCCTCTGCAGCCTTACATCTCCTCTAGTACACTCACATTACACTAATACACTATGCAACTTGGTTCACGAGCTTCAAATATAGCGACAATATTCCAAGCCATGGTTGACGCATAGCTAAACCGTCAAATATCGAGAAGAAAGTGCACGTAAGGGGCCTATGTATTTCACAGAGAACATTTGTGACAAGTATAGTTAAAACCAGCTTCACTAGCATAATTACTCTAAACTTAGTTGCGTAAATAACTGAACATCACGTCTCACACTCTTCATTGACTCTCACATCCCTGTAATTGTAAAACGTAGTTCGAGTCCAGGTAATTTAAAGTGTCCTCAAAAAATTATAAAAATTGGACAATAAATATTTCAGTCAGAGGTTTACGCATCAACTGTAGTAAATACTATGTTTTCATGTATTAACGAACTGTACGTGGAATCACATGTTTTTTTCAACCTTGTACAAGCTCTCATTTCGCTGATTAATTGACAATACATGACTAAGTACACACGACGACTTCAGATTTCTAGCCCACTTCTCACGGCATTGTGCATTAGGAGCTTAAAACATGGTTACATTCTCTTATTCTACGAACACTAATAAGAACATAAATAAATCCAGATTGCACAATGTTTCTTATAAATATATTAATTTGCGATGTAACGTTTTGATTTACGTTCAGGTTGAGATTTTTCGAAAGAGGTATATTTTTTCCACATCCTATTATAGCCTTTCCATTTAATTCCACCATTTATATTGGCACTATCGTACTTCTAATTATTACATCTATCAAGTGGAGCTCTGAAATAATCAGAATCCTAAATATGTTTCTATTAGAGCCAGTACTACTCTTTATAAACACGTATTCAATCGACTGGATTTATTTGCTTGGACATACTCCATTGCGAAATAAATGACTGTCAAAATATAACTAAAAATAAGACAAGAAAACATAAATAAATAAGCAGAGTATGTTATAGTCAACAGGATACATACACAACATAATATTCCAAAACTGGAATCGGATAAAATAAAACAAACAAATAAAAGTGTGTCTACCTAATGACGGGAACAGATTCCAGTTCCCGAAACGTCGTTAATACTGACTGTTTGGAAAACTACTGTGTTTTGTTTCGTCTCATCGTTGTGTCGCATGTCAACTTAAGTTTTCTTTTTCTGATTTTTTGTTATTTCATTTATTTTCTGTTTGTTCCTTGTTTTATTTGACCCGATTCCAATTTTGGAATTTTGTGTTGTGTATGTATCCCGTTGACTAAAGCATACTCTGCTTATTTATGATTTCTTGTTTTATTTTTAGTTTTCTTTTGACAGTCATTTATTTTGCAATGGAGTATGTCCATGCAAATAAATGCTGTCATGCACTTCCATTGCACAGTTGTTTCAAAACTCACCTATTCAATCGATAGAAGACCTTATAAGTGTCTGAAAGTGTTGAACTTTAAGCTTTAATTTGGACATTTTTACTACAGGATTCACTATCGTTAGTCGTGCCAACCTTACTACAAATCTGCCAGACATCGTAGTTAAATTTAATGGCATTATTTTACCCGTAAAGTTCATTTTAAAATCATTCAGTTGACACGAAATATCCTCACTGCTGATTTATACGACTATATTTCTTATATGACCGCTGTAACTACTATTGTTGGAACAACTTATTCTTCTGTAGTTCTGGCCGCAATTTATGCAAACCACTTTGGAATATTTTTGCGCACAAAGTTTAATTGTTAACGCAAGCTGCCAGCTGTCATGCGACTATGTGTTATTGCGAGGTAGAACAAATGTGTTTCTGTTCAAGCTGCGGGATGATAATGTTGCATCATTTGTTTGTTGAATAATTTTTACTGCAGTCACTGCTCTTTAGAATATTTTATTCAAACATAGTGAAATTTAAAATGATATAGCATAAAAATACATAGTCGAAAGCTATTTCTGATAAACGTTTGAAGGCTTGTCTTACTCAGTTAATAGTTCAGATTTTAAAAAACTACACTGCGCAGAAATTTATGTGACCAGAACCATAGCTATGTTTAAATGGGGACATAAACAGGGTTTGGTTACTGATAGTATTTATATTGTCCCCACAACAACACGAAGAGTAAGCAGAACAATCTATTTTGTAAAAGAATCAATATGTGACGTTTGAATAATTCTTGGAATGAGGGCGTACAAGTAACTAAAAATTCGCAATGTTATGCTAATTTGTTTTTATCTTAACATGATTGGAATAATTAAATGAATACAAGTATGAAGCAATGGGTTTCTGCTGTAGGAAAAATGCTGTGTTAAAGGAAAATCCTAATCGTAGCGAACGAGATCTGATTACTGTGTCACAAAAGTTGCTACAATACTCTAGGATAGGATGTAATGTATAACAGGAAAAGACTGGCGATAGCGTGCTTGCTGTAACTTGCAGACAGACGCACGTGCAACACGAGGCAAGGTTGTAGAAACGCTTCCAATCGAGAGAAGTGGTCCGAAGTAACGGCATCTTCGCGCCGGGAACTGCGAGTCAAACAGCAGTTAGATAAAGCAAGCCGTGCAGCACGGAAGAAAAAACTCGGCCTCGATGACAAGGGGAAACAGATAGCTTTGATTTGGTAGAGAGCCCCTCTCTGAGCGTGCAGGACTTTATGTGGCGTGTTGAATACTGCAGACATGCGCTGGGGGTTCCTTGCCAAGGCAACGCGCCGTAAACAAGGCCGGGAGAAATCTCTGCCCCCCCCCCATCCCCACCTACCCACCACGCGGACCGGATTGCGGATTTTCCACGTCGAGGAACTGCAGGCCGGGGTTGCGCACGCACGCACGCACGCCCCTCCGCACATTAGGGAAGAATGGTTCGTGCTGACTTGCGGATCCGCGTCTGAGACTGCTACAACCAAGGATGCACCCAGGAATTTGGTTTGGTGGTGGCACGAGACGATAGATTATATAAACTGTCACAGAACGGACACATTTTTAGTTTTACATTTATAAATAAGGTCACATTGTAATTTTTTTATGATTTGACTGCTACACTATAGTTTTGCCTGTTAATTTTCGGATTGATACAAATGATATTTCATAATGCGAACAACTGGGGAGTGTATATATGTGTGTCTGCAATTGTTAGCCACAAGCTCTCAGTACTCATATTGGTTTCAGCTAGCTGTAAAACTACAATTTTTATTTTATTTTCAAGAATTCTTAAAGGCGCGGTCTACCGCAATTTTCATCACCAGTTTTTTATTTTTTATTTTACCAGACATTTTATTATTATTTTAGACAAAAAATTTGACTAAGTTTGGCTCTTAAGAACTCTTTTTTATCTCTCATAGTTTTCGCGTAATGGCTTGTTAAAGTCATATTTTGCATGTTTCCGTTTTAAGTACTACACTAAAACCAACTGATATACCAAACTAAAAAACATCACAGTGGATAATGACATTGCAGGCTACAATGCCATTCTCATAAAAATAAATAATACAAATTATTTGTATTTTAAAAAAATTCTGAAACTGCAAATAAAAATTTTAATAATTCAATAATTTTTTAAAAAATATAAATAATTTTTACTCTTTATTTTGATGAGCATGAAATTGTAGCCTGCAATGTCTTTATCCACTGTGATTTTTTTGAGTTTGGTATATCAGTTGGTTTTAGTGTAGTCCTTAGAACGGAAACATGCAAAATATGACTTTAACAAGCCATTACGCGAAAACTAAAAGATATAAAAAATTTCATAAGAGCCAAATTTAGTCACATTTTGTGTCTAAAATAAGGAAAAAAGTATCTGGTACAAATAAAACATAAAATAATGGTGATGGAAATTGCGGTAGGCCGCACCCTTAATTCCATGCACTATTCCTACTGGTATTAATGTTAAATGTTTTAAGGTATTTCTCTTTGGGGGTGGCACGTGCCCCTAGTGCCCACCCCCTGGGTGCGCCCTTGTCTCCAACATTGATTACGATAGGAACGTACGTAATACCGACTGGACATTCGTCTAACCTACAAATTAATACGTGTTAAAATGGTTGACTGGTTATAAAATGTCTTGGCAACTACCTCACTGGCTAGTATATACAGTATGTTATCAAAAATATAAACTTTCTCTGTTACTCCGACATCCAACTTTTTTTTTATCTTAAACCAATTTGAGGCGTAACGTGGTTTTAGAAACATTTTTAGCATCCCTTTAACCAAAAAATAAAAAAAAATTCTGATCATATATTTGTGTTAGTACTACAGATGTAGTTGGTGTTTAACTGTGTGAATTAGTGTGCGAGAGATGTTAGTAACATTTATTTTTTCAATTGTAAAATTAACTATTTTTTAGAATTATGTGTATTTTGTACGTTAGATTAACATCCGGCGGGTAGCATTGAAGTTAAAACTTTTTTTTTGGTTGAAACTTGATCTTTATTTCAACTTATGAATTGTGTAATCCAAAACATATTTAGAACCAGATTTTTTTTTTGGAAATAATTAATTGTAAAAAGTAACTTACGAATGCAGAAAATGTCAATAATATGCACAATTTCTTAATTTTACTAAAACATTTAAGAGCACCAAAACACTGAGCCAATAATGAATGGAATGCGACATACACGCTTGTTGAGTTTCTTTCAATCAATATAGAAAGTTTATGAACGTACTATACACAGACTAAAGTTGACAAGGTGGCGTTTAGCTACCCGAAGTAGTCGTTCAACTGTTGGATTTGTGGTACTAGCACCGTATTCTAATAACGTATCTTATATTTCCGTCCGTGAATAGGAATCTATTTCGGTCCCGTAATAGATGCGCTGCATACTTCACGGCAGTAAATAATTCAATGGTTTGCAACCATAACCAGTTGTCACTACGCTGTTTCCAGCACCTCCTCACAGCTGAGCCGCCCCTGGCACTCATGCAACCAAGGAAGCTCCGTCGTACCAATGGTTGTCTATCAACAGGCGTTGGGCAGAGAGAATTGAGTCAACTTTGAAGGCGAAAGTCCTGTTTTTCGTTTAAATATTACTTTCTTCTTTCCTACTTAATCCGGAAAAACAATCTTAATTAATATTTGTTTTAATTATCAGAATTATAATAATTTTGATGTGTTGTTCGTTTAATTTTAGAACACAGACAGACAGATCTACAGAAAGACAATTAAAAATATAAATTGTGCCGAAATTATTTTGTAATAATATAAAAAAAACGTTGTGTGTTTACAAAAGTGTGTAAACATATAAATGAAAAAAAAATTGCAGTTGTGTGGCATATGAAAACTGGCAGCAGTGCTAAAACCAGCAAAAGGCAAACAGCAACTCAGAGCTCAGAATGTGTTTTCTTTGAATAGTAAAATGTACGGAACACATGTTGAGTAGTACTTCTTATAAAAACTTTCTCCTAACACGCTGCAGCAATGTTCATGCCACAGCTGTACAGGGCTCTTAAATGCGGCATTTACGGACACACATTCTATGACTGTACATGTTTACTTTTGCTCCACGTAACATCCCTTAAATCCGAGCGTGGCGGCCGAAAACTAACACGCTCGAATTGTATTCGGGATGACCCGGATTTCATTCCCAACTCCGGCCATCCTGATTTCGGCTTTCCAAGGTTTCCCGCAATAGCTCCAGGCGATTGATAAAAAAAAAAGATTGATTCATTTTCCAGTTCCAGAGCTTGTGTACGGTTGTGGTTCTATAATGACCTCGCTATCGACGAGACGTGTAGCTTAGTAAAAATTAAATTAAAAAACCATACCTTACAGTTTAGACAGATATTTTCCGAGCTGTGTGTTATCCTCTGGTAACACCAGCAACGCCTAGTTCGAATGTAAACAAATTAAATCTTGTCCAGAGCTATCGTGTTATTTGTAGGTAGGCCTTGCGACTGTAATTTGTCTTGTCTCTCCCCTCCTCTCTACAACAGTAGGGCGCTTAACACCTACCAATATTTTCGTCTACTATTTCCCGGGTTTCACCCGCCGTTCCACCCACACTTCACCACCTGCTATCTTTATAATGTCAGTTTGCTTATTCCGTTCGCTGTCAGCGGCTTAATTCTTCCGTCAGCATAAGATAAAATCCGCTTCTGATGCTCAGACGACAGGCCGAAACCTCTACGTCAAGACTGTGCGACGATCCAAGTTTCACTACGAGATTCTATGCACTCTGTGGAAGTTATAGATTTTTCGAGATGCGTGTAATCTACTGACGAAGACTTAATCTATTCATATGCCCCTCATTGATGATGGCTCTTATTTTAGTAAAACTGATTTTGAAAAATAAGAAGATTGTAGTCTGCTAAAGTGATAAAATATTTGAGCAAAAATACAACAAATATGGTTATACATTCGTTCACTTCCTCGACTACCATTATATATGATTTTTTTTTGTTTTTAATTCTGCTGCTACGCCTGTTACGTCTGAAACATCTAACACAACAACAAATTATACGTGCACTCGCATTTATTGGGATCCAGAAAGTATCACTCGACAAGCTCTTACAAGCTAGAGAAGAATGTCTCTTGTAATTCTCCTCCGGGCCTTGTCCATATCTACAATTCATTAGCATGTACAGCCTTGAACACAATCTATGACGTCATTAGTCATCGTCATAAACGTGATGTTATTTATGTATTTTACTGCTTTAAGCAATCTACCGTTGAAGTTATAATGTTAGCCAGAAACGTTGACCGCTGCAAGCAACGACATTGTATGTTGGCGTCATAAATACTTAAAAGAGAAGCGAATCGCTCCGGTTAAGTATTTGATAGTAAATTGGCAAAACTGTCATTAGAATTGCCTGTTTTCAACTATCCTGCATCATGGCATCAACAAATCTGAAATTTTCGATTCGTATGCTTTCTCGCTCATTTACAATTTACAACCACTTAGATTAATCGTTTCAGGCGCCGCGGGTGTTATGTATTTAATTTCTCTTCCACGCAAGGAGACAGTTAAAGTAGAGAACTACCAACTTTGAAATATATTACTTTCCCGTACAAGCGTAAGGTAATATTGCCTAACTATGTGAGAGAAACATGCTTTACTTTACGTTTGGTGGGAAAATGTAGTACACTTAGGAACAAGTTTTGTACTAAACTTAGAAATATCCACAGGTAAAAAAAGAAAACTATGTTTAAAGTAAATGCGCATATTTCTGCGTACTGTTCGCAGTGAATGTTGATTACAATTACACATACCAATTTTTGTAGGCTAGCAAAATTTTTCCAAGTGTACGACGTGTGAAGTACCAATTTTTAGTTGGGTACGCCATAATTTCATTGTGGTGGCAAAAACAAATATCTTGAAATGAAATTTGTGAAAATGAGCGAACTTCTAGTTTGTGTGTGTATCTTACGTATTACATACATGTAGTATAAATAAGTAATATACGCCTAGTGAAAAAACTTAACGCCTACAATATAACTTTAAATGCACATTAAAAATGTGTGCCAATGTGGAATACTTCGTTTGATACTTTTTTTTTTTTGATATTTCAAGAAAAAGAATCAGGAATGTCTGTCTATGGTCTTCACCATACTTGCCTCACATCAACCCCAAGAGTACTTACCACATATCCACGACACACATATTCGAAAGGGGAACATGCTAGGGTTTTGCGTCTTCTGATAACCATAATGGCTTATTAAAATTTTCTTTGCGAATGTTGGAAACGCCTACCACGTGATTCGAATGCGTTGTTATGTGCGGGAAACACCTCTTTTATTTTGACGGAACTATTTTAAATGAGCTCATTGTGCCAATGTAAGAAAAGAAAACACACTTCGGACAAATACGGAATGTCATTGTTAAGACACCACACTTATTAAAATAATGTTTCTAAGCCCTCCAACATATAGCTAAAATCAGTATTTTCAGTTTGCCGTACCTATGAAATAACAATAAATCATTTTCATACTTCAAGTATCATTTTTTGAAATATTTTCGTATTTATAACTTCGTCTGCGCCATTACTTTAAACCATATGGTCATAATATAATAAACACAATAATAGTTCCAAACACATAGTCACAGCATTTCTTGGGGCATGTTTTATTTAGTTACAAACATTATGCCCGAATCGTCATTTTACAAACTCTTTGGTTGATTCCTACCAAACGGACTTGATATAATTTGTATTACAATTCAGTTATAAATATGCATTGAACATGGCTACAGACTTTCCACCACTTAAAGCCCCATAGTAAAAAAAAATGGGACGGTGGTAATTTTGCACAGTAACTCAGTTCTTGGCTCGTTGTGGCGATGTGATATTTGATGCGCGCTTCAATATCACCCTTATAACCCTATCGCTTGTAAGCCGCTAACAGGTAAAACCACTCAAGGTAGGTTTGGATCTACGACTTTTCTTATAAGTCAGGCGATAGTGAGATTGTTTTATGTGTTTCACGTTGACATGGAATAGTTGGTCGTTTTATTCAGTTTTTAGAATCCATACGGCGTGGTTTCTTTTGACTTAGTGACACTGCAGTCGCTCCCGTAAGTAAACAATGTTTTATTGTCAGCTGTTTCCTGTTACATCATAATATCGATATGGAGGTTGTAAAACCAATTAATAACAAAAAAAATCAGTTAATTTTTTGTATGCTCTGTCGTACTAAAAATGTAGATACATTCACTAAAACAGGCGTTATCTGAAAAAGCCGGATGAATCCAAGTCGGTATAAGGGTTTATCTCCCGTAATGCAGGCGGCTTCTCTCCTACTCTTGAATCTCTGAGACACTTGGCTTCGTCTCTAATCACCTTCTTTTCGAGAAGATTTTAAACTCTAACTGTGTACATAACATGCTCAACCTTGCATGTTTCTCTTAGCTACGGGGTCGTTTATAATCATCTCGCTGCCTCCAATTCCTCCATACAGACATCAATGTTAACTCCGTACTTACTAAAAAAAATCAATGTGAATACAACTAAAAATTGTATAATGAACACTTAAATCTTAATCAATGTTTCTACTGTATGTCTTCGCCCTCTCTCTCTCTCTCTTTCTCTCTCTCACACACACACACACACACACTGTGTCAACAGCAGGGTAGAGTCGAGGCAAGTGAGTGAGAGATTTTTTTGGTCAGTACTCAACATCGAGGTCTGTAGCACTGGTGAGGTGAGTATGGAGCAGCGCAGGAATGAAAGGACGGGGGAAACGGGAGATCCTCGAGAAAACCCGCCGATCAACGGCATCGCTCGGCACGATTCCCACATACGAAAATCTGGGGACCGACCCCGCCGGGAATCGAACCCGGATCGCCTTGGGGGGAGGCGAATGGTCTGACCATTCGGCCACAGCGGCCCCTGTGTCGAGGCGAACGAAACGGTGTTCCCGCACCTATTTCGGCTGCGCTACCTTAAAGGTGTTCAAGTGCGATAAAATAAAAATTTTATATTTTTATGAAATACGGTTGGTTTTGTAGACGATACTTGTGAGCACATTTTACTCTTACGGAACAATTTTAGCTCTCATAGTTTTTTCATAACAGGATGTCAAAGTCAAAAATTGCTCGTTACTCTGCCATGCAAATAGTGAATACGAACTGACCTACATAAACAAAATAATTCACTTAGAACTTACATCCCATGAGCTATGCAATAAAATATTAAAGAACCCACAACTTATTATTTTGAATTTTAAAAAAATCGCAAAAGTACAGAAAAAGGTTGCAAATTTAGCAATTTTTTTAAAATACAAAAACAGTCCGCGGGATTTTTTTAAATGTTTTATTACGTAGCCCATAGTATGTTATTTCTTGAGAATTATTTCACGTACGTAAGTCATTTGGTTTTCACTATTTGCATGGCATCAGAACATGCAAATTTGAACTCTGACGCACCGTTATGAGAAAACTACGCAAACTAAACTGTTTTGTAAGAGGAAACTGCACTCACAAGTATCGTCTACTAAATTAACACTATTCCGTATAAATATAAAATTATGACTTCATCGCACTTGAACACCGTAACACCCACTATCCTGGTTGCCTGACGCCTACCGGGATCACAATTGCGCGACGCGACGTGAAAGATGCGACGCGAATAACAAAACAATTAGTCAGCCAATCAGTGTCAATGTGGACACTTAACGTCACAGAATCCTCGACGCTGATTAACTATCTTTTGTTATTCGCATAGCGGACTTTGCGTCGCTTCTGTGGCGTCATTATGATTCCAGCATGACGCGTCGTACGTCCTTGTTTTGTGGAACACGACGAAGTTCACAGAAGGCATGGGCGCCGCGACAACTGCCGGCTCTTCGCCGGATGTAGCGACGTGTGTCGGCTGCCGCAACGTCCACCGAGCGGTTTAACGAGGAAGATGTCCGTGGTTCAAGTCGCACTGGAACAAAACCATCGTCTCATAAACACTGATAGGAACATGTCGGGAGTTCACTGACATGCCTACTATACCTATCTTTTCTCAAGCAATCGGTTCGTACGAATATTAATTACTTGAAATTAATATTTACTCCAGTTTGATTAAAATTGTGCGTAGTTTTCAACCATACGCGAACAAGATGATCGGAATATATCTGCCCTAAGTGTAGGTGACGTTAGAGGACAAAAAAAAAAAAAATTGAGCAAAACCATTGTTTGCTGTTTCGTCTTTTGCCTTTTTCGGAAATCGGCCACGTTAAATTGTCGAATCAATCATCCATTTCCATTTATTACCTTCTTCGTCAGATGAACATGTACAGTCTCGGCTCACGTGTAACACTTCAATCTGGTGAATATCCCAGTAGGTACTGGTCTTTGCCAGCAGTTATCACGTGATCAACTTTGCATCACATATTGCAGTTAATAGTAGCTACTGATTTCTGGCATATTTCTTATTGTTTTATAGCTATATTTTGCGCGACTGTTACACTCTAAAAGCAGCAGAAATATACACTCTAAAAATAGTTTGTAAATTTACCACACGTGCGCATAGGAGTACTAAGAAAGTAGGTATGGTAGAATTGTTTCCCAGACATCCATGGTAGTAATCCTAAACTTTTTTTATAAGACTGTCATACGAATACCTACTAAAGTTACCAGACTTATATTGTAACAAGTGTAAAAGTTTGCATATTTACGAGGCGGAAGTATGGTAACTGTCCCATACTGCGTTTAGGTTAATTACTTCCTAAACATTTTAGGAAGTTTTTTTACAGTGTACGTCTGTACTTGTATAATAATAATAATAATAATAATAATAATAATAATAATAATAATAATAATATGTGTGTCGAAAAAGGAATACTCACAGCTCGCTTTAACGTTTTTCATATGAAGGCATCTTCAGTAAATACTTTTGAAATCGACATGTGAAGGAAAATTATTAACACTGTCTATACTTTGTGCTACGTTGATATGCAGGCTCCCAGAACATTTGCTAGAGCATTTAATGGCAACCGTTCCAAGACCAGGTGTAGTATTACCAGCGTAAATTTATCACCGTTGCTGTTTGCATTTTTACTTTTATATATACAGTACAGTACTTGTTTGCATATTAGTAAAACATTCACATACTTAGCGATTCCTCGGCTTGACATTGGTGGCGTATGAACGAGATAATCAACAATAGTCGATTATATTTTATACATTGCAGGCGGGAACAAGAAGAGAAGTCAAGCGAATACTAAGCTGGGCAACATTTAACCATGAAAATCGTATTTTTAAACAGTTCCACGTGGGCAAGTTGTAATACCTCTCAGGTTAATGTTGCTAAGCAATTTGTAGTCACAGATTTCGTTACAGATTCAAATAACGTGTTAGTAACGTGGATGTTCTATGTAAATCAAGACTTCTAGCAATTTGATATTTACATAATTATCAATTTCAAAATTACATTCATAAGATGTTATAACCCTCAAATACGTTTCTAATTTTGATAGTAATAATACCGTACCGTAAAACGGAGTGAATAGGATCGCTGGAGTAAATATAT
This sequence comes from Medauroidea extradentata, assembly GCA_003012365.1. Taxonomy (NCBI): domain Eukaryota; kingdom Metazoa; phylum Arthropoda; class Insecta; order Phasmatodea; family Phasmatidae; genus Medauroidea; species Medauroidea extradentata. The sequence continues at coordinate 26,383 of PNEQ01042672.1, read as the reverse complement.
TTAGAACAAAATTATCAGTGCAATATTTGCTTTCGAAACTTCTTTTTCCTTGATAGACATATTAATGCTGTTGACAGGTAGTTTGATTGGAACGTAACTTTTAAAAAGAAAAGTTGTTGGCGAGAAATGTATTTCAAATTTTGATCCTATTCACCCCGTGTTACGGCACATTATACTTTTTGTATTTGATTATGTGCAAGTGCGTGCAGAGTCTTTATTCCATTCTTGAGTTAAGTAGGGCAGAAGAAATCGCGCAGTACGCTGACAGACCAATGACGTGTAAGCGAGGGAAGGTTGCGTGACTGTAAATGTAAACGAGCAGCGGAAGCTACAGGATACAGCAGGGTATATCAGCCCGGCACAGCGCCGACAATGGACAGACTTCCACAGCGGATGCGACCACGAGTTGCCGCGCATGCCAAGTAACCTCGCTGGCCTGTTTCCTGGGTCGACACAGTCAGTCGCCTCATATTGTCACTGAGCTTGATGACGAGCAAGCCGATAATGACTGCACGATAAAGTATATCTACTGGTGGTCAGTGATAACGGAGAGTAGTTATCGACCCGGAAATTTCATAGTGCTCAACGACCTGACACAGACTTGTGTACATGCCGTTTTCAACTATTTGTTCACACGCTGATGCTCCAGTGAGTCACCAGTTGCACTTATGACTAAATTCAGTAAATTTTGAAAGCTACTGATTGGAAATTAGTAGAGAGGATGATTTATCGCGGGAAAACTTGATTGTTTGCTGGGTTTTAACGCACGTTCAGTTTATCAGAAGATGACTGGCTTTAGCTTTTATGTGGAGATGTTGCCCTATTTGACTGATCCAATAAGAATCCTGCTGATGTAATATTTGTTGCCTATTATTGGTTTGCAGACAGCTACGTTGTGTCAGACGTACATTACCTAATCATATGTATTGTATTTTTCTTTTTTTTCATTTCAAGAGTATGTTGGTACAAAAGATTTTCGCGATATATCATCCTCTCTAGCAATTAGTGTTAATATTATGCAATGCGAGTCTCTACTGAAGACAACATTTACAATACATATGGGTAAGTGGTTATCTCAGGTTCATTTTAGAATAAAAAATGTCGACTGACATAGCTTCAAACATCTACAACTGTAGAAAAGTTGCACCTTCAGAACTGTAGAATTTTTCTGAAGTTATGCGAAACACGGTAGCGCGGCAGTCAGTGTGTGTTTTCATGCCGGTCTTTTGTTGGTTCATAGTTCTCCAGTGAGAGTTCATTAACAGTGATACAATCGCGGAAGTAACTAAACATGCACAGGAGTTTGACATCTAACGTATTCTTAAAAGAATTCGCAATATTTACGAATCTCAACATACTATAACAAATGTTATGATTAATATGGCGGATGATGTTGTTTGGTGAGAAAAAGATCATGCCTGATGTTGGGTGATGACGGAAATAATAATGATGATAATATTTAATAATAGTAATAATAATGGGCTATACTGAATGGAAATGAAGAACCGTTTGCAATGTGGAGTATAATGATGATCTAAAGATGATGATTTTGACGATGTTGAATGCTGTTGGGTTACAATAACGGATGATAAATGAGGTCAACTATCAAAATAAATACGAATTATTTTTATTGAAAGTGATGCTTGAATGCCAATGATGATAATTATGGAATGAAATTATAACATTTATTGTTATTTTAGAGCACGTATATAGGCCTACATACATACTAAAAACTTCAATAAAAATCTACATGTTTGTAGAACACAGCTAAGGAAATGACGGGTTAGTTGAGCATAATAATGTTACAAAATGTACGAAGGTCGGCGTCAAATCAGAGACGAGCACTTCTACGACACCTCGTCATTTCACAGAACGTTCCTCTTACGCTTCTCCTTACTCCCCACACGAGTGACTCTACCCACCTCCTGTAGAAAAGTTCTGCCAACTGACGAGGTCGTACAACTCCCCTGCACTTCTTCTTAACCCTCTCCACAAACCATACGCACCACCTACTGACTTCCCTTTATTCTGTATACAAACTATACGCACCACTTATTGATGCCTTATGTATCACTCCTCTCACTGGCTTCCACGAGACATGGCGAGTTCGTACACCAGACATAAAGCCGAAACTCCACTGGTCAGAGCGTCCAACATGCGTCAGCGCCCCATACAACCCCCAGCGTAGTGGGGAGAGGAAACAATCTGTCAACTGAACGAGGTCGTACAACTGGCATAGTCCCCGTCAAATATTGTGCTCCAGAAATACGTCACTCAATTAACTTTTTTATCACAGCAATTTGGCAAATACTGTCTAATAATATGACTCGTCATATATTTTTCCTATTAGCTTGGAGAAACCTACAATTTTCAATGAATGCGTTTAGCATTATTTATATACTACGCCATCTTGATATTTCTGTGTTGCTACCGTCAGTAACAATAATATTGTGAATGACACAATAATAATCACTTACCGACAGTATTACTGCAGTAATTAGATAAGGGGCACCTGGAGGGAAGTGACGAGCGCAATAGTAACTAAGATGTGGCTTAGCAGAGGGTCGCCTCGCTAACAGACTATTGCGTACCTCAAAACATATTTTCCAAATTTTCGAAACTTTGATATTTGAGGGATACCTTCTTTTTCGGGGTGCTCACAAATTTTTTTTATTCCAAAACACATTCGGATTTTTAACTTTTTAATTTTTTATAGAAATAGTGTCAAATGTTTAGCGAGTAAAGAATTTTTCTAGATAAACTATTTTTACAACTAAATTTAAGGGGAGGGGGTTCCCACTTTGGAAGTCGATACCATTTGATCCGTTTGACCTACGGAGCTGCGCTTTGAACTGTGAACTACACTAACACATTCACTTACTGATTTTTGATCAAATTCGAAATACATTTTGTCGACGTAAAACACCCCCACATTGTGATCAAAAACTCAAATTAATTATTCTTCGTGTTCTGCGTACTATTATACATAAGTGTACTAACATTCGTTAAAATATCTCAAAACGTGAATTTTTTAAGTTTTTTTAAAGGGGGAGTATCCAATTGTAAGTGCCAATAACTTTTGAACCATTGGACCTACGAAGCTGCAATTTGAAGGGCAGGCCCGTGACATGCTAACCTTATTTATTATCCCATTTTACATAAGCCTCATACAAGAAAAATTGTGTAAATTTTTCCGCCCTGCGTGGCACAGATATTCCCTTATCAACTCGTTACTTCTACATACTCTTATTACGAGTAACTAGTGACAAACGTTATGAAACCGGTCGTTTATTCCTGCGGGAAATTACAGAAATTGTATAAGTAATAGCTGTCGAGATATGCCAACAGTTGACAATGATCAAATCAATGTCGTCTGCTTTGTTGGTGGCGTAAGCACAAAATAATTTGTTAAGGCAAATGAATGGTGAACATTCCATTAATCCAAAATGAAGGGAACTGGTCTCACTTAACGCCACTAGCTCTTATTTGCGTTGTTTATACAAATATATTTTTACAGCCCTAAAAGGAGTTGAGATATCGTCCAACCGTCACATAGATGCATAGAAAATAGTTTTCACTGCGAAGTCAATTTTTATTTTTGAGAAAACAGGTTTAAAAATTTATTACATTGTCAACATATGTGTTAAGATTTTACGATATCTGCTCCCTTTTAGTCATTGAAAAATAATGCTAGCAAATACAACGTACGTATGACCCACGACAGCCTGCTCAGGCCGGCGAACTGCGTGCGGAGTATCGGCCGGTACAAGTTTATTCGAATATTGCTTAGTATGCGTAAGTGAAGTCCGCTTAGGAATAGCATTCAAAGAACATTACGTGTATGTACACAATTAAAGTTCGCAATTGTTCTGCAAAGTTTATTTTTACGCTGCCAAATAGGCAAACAATGGACGTTTTGCGGTCATTATTAGGCATGACAAAATGTCGTATTGACGTTCACAATACGTATTTACCTTTAATATAATCATAGGGCCACCACTGAATGTCTCGTAGAGGCGAGTTGTCATCGAGAAGAATGCGCACGCAAGTTCAGTGACTTTTGCGCCTAGAGGCTAGGAGAAGGCGTGATGTTCGTACTGAATCGTCCTTACCACTTCTGCACTTCTAGGCCTCGAGCGCTCAATATTCGTTCATCCAGGCCCCTACCTAAAGCGTATCCCTTACTTGGATCTGTTTCAAGCGTTGCAGACTTAAAAGCGAGCGAACGGTAACAGACGAAGTTATTCGTGTTTGGTTTATTGTCAGCATGACGAATACAATACCATTTGCACATGTTTCGGCTGCCTGAGACCTACCATTTTCGTTCACAACTGCTACGACATGTACGCAGAATGCTAGCAATAACTGGGACTTTAACATTATTGTACTTGTGTGCAGTGAATGTCCACCATCGTCTGTACGCTGCACACATCACAAGGATGTTCGCGGGATTGCCTATGCTCTAGGCTCTGTATGTCTGCGTGTTATATTCATATGTTATTATTATTTTTTTTTTTAAGCATAAACGGTATGTCCTAGACAGTTGCAACGAGAGGACCTTTTTTGTTACACAGGTCTCATTTCTCAATAAAACATATTCAAATGTTCGAAAATCCTGACGGTAAAATAGTTGTATGCAATTATAGGGTAGCCAACCGTATTATTTTCATAAGGGTGGAAGGTATAAAGTTGTATTTGCTGGTGGTTTGGAGGTCCCAACAGCATTAAGAAGTGCTGAAAATATAGTTTTTTATGTAATTATTTTCCAATATTTTGGGGAAATACGATTATAAATTTTGATGTTAATATCTTAATATTTATTTAGTCGAAAATTTCAAAGCATAACTTTTGCTTGTTTTTTCATAAGTAATCAACCACCGGAGTGTGTCGGTGTTATTAAGTAACATCCTGTATATTTTAAATTAATACTTATAGTTGCACGTTACAAGTTTACCAAGAATATATCCTATGATTTGTCGAAGAGAAAGTTTTCATCATACAATTTGAACAAATGTTTATTCTCGTAAACTTGAAATACAACAAGATTGTCTGACACCTCCTTAATACTATTTCTAGGCAGACATTACTCACGCGCGTTGAGAAATTTTCGACTAAATCTGAGTCTTCCTCAACTCTACACACCACTCGTTACCTGAGATAGCGACACTTCGTCTGTAAAGTTAGTGTATGCGCCTATACACGATTTAACGTAAATACAGCTACTGTTCTTGGAATAAGATTTTTACCTGGATGTGTAATAAAATACTATCTGTAGACACAACGTCTGATTTAAATCGTAAGTCATTAAAGAGAGAGGAAACTAGTGGTAAAGGCTATGAAAGGCATTAAAACCCTCTTTGCTTAGTTTTTTTTAAAGGTAAAGGAACAAAGCACATCCTAGAATCTGTAGTCGAATTACTTAGTTTTAAATGCGTATAATAATATCACACTGTTGCAAACCTTTCTCCAGCTCACAAAACTTCTCATCGTCTCTAAGCGCGAAGTGTTCAGCTAATGTCTGTATTTCCTTCGCCGACTTCTCTAAGGAACCCAGCCGAACGTCCTTCCGAGGTTACGGGTTAACGACGTAAAACCGAAGTGAAGTGAAGACATTTTGGTCAGCACTTAACATCTAGGTCTTCAGCGTCGGTGTGGGGTGACATGATGTGATATAGAGCGGCGCCGAAATGAATGGGTGGGGAAAGCGGGAGACCCTTGAGAATACTCGCCAACCAGAGGTATCGTCCGGCAGGATTTCCACTCGCGGAAATCTGTGGAACCACCGCACCGGGGATCGAACCCGGATTACCTTGACGGGAGGCTAGAGGTCTAAACACGACGTAAAAGCGAAATGAGGACGGAAGACATAACCCGAGATGTACAGACCGGCTGTGCAGTATTGTAGGACTGCGCTGAGGGAAGTGATCGCCTCAGTGTTGGTGCGACTGTCTGCGGAGAGCAGTGAGGACAGGTTCTGGAAGGCGTCTTCGTCCCTGGACGAGGTATAACGGGAGGGGAACTGACCTCTCGCTGTAGTTCCTGGCTGGGGCAGTGACCCCTGGTAGGTCAGTGTCCGTCCTGCCTTGGCCGCGTCAACTTCACACAGCCGCAACCACACCTACCTCACTACATACACAGCTCGCAGTGAATATAGCTCAGTCTCCAAGTTTCACAAGCTAGTCACTTTCTGATAAATGACTGTGATACTATTCAGTGTTTTAAGACAGCGAAAATACCCGATCTATTTTATACGTGGTAAACATAACACTAACTTATTTTTATACAATGTTTAATTATATCACATATAGTAGATATATGTTCCGTGTATTTTTATTTGGTATTTTGAACGCTATGGGTTCATTTTCTTTTCGTTGCTGTTTTGGTTGAGAATTTTTTCACCCCAAGCAGCGATTTTCGTTAGCGCTATTCCTGCTCGAGAATACAGTAAGCGAAGAGAATTATAGAGAAACTGTTCTCGTAACGTTCTTTTACGGGTTTAAAATTTACTCCTGCACAACGGGACTGAAAATTCGTCCCACCCACACCCCACCCTCATGAGTTTTTATACACGTCTCAGGGCGATCACCAGACCACTAACGTCTGTTCAAATTGATCTCCGGATCCGAGCACATTTATAGGCAGTTCGGGATAGCGTGAACTCTCAAAACAAATATGTGATTAGTATATATTTTCAACCAGTTGATGTCTTTCGCTGCGTGTTAACAAACCTTTTCACGGGATTTTCTTTACATGTCCACGACTATATTACACTGCTCTGAAAATAGTTATCTACAAATTAAACTCATATATACACAAGTGACCAACGACAGGTATCGTTATTGGTAGGTTGTAGCGAAATAACTTCTAAATAAGATATGTTTCTACACGTCAGCTCTTAAATATGTGCACTGCAATTTCTCTGTGGTCCCTCGCGAATAATTCGCACAAGATTCGTGTATAAAATGTTAACGTCTTCACATGCGACACGTCCACAGTAAAGTTTAGCACGTCTGGTGGTAGACGCGTTATTGTAGAAGGAGCAAGCGACAGCGAATGCCTTAAACCCGTTTGTGAATAATATCTCGACAAATGTCTTCGCGAACATAAACGACTAAATAAGCATTCCGAAAATTCACTCTCTGTTTTTTTTTGTTATATTTCTCTATATATGTATGCATTTACACGTATACAAACATATATATGTGTGTGTACAGGGTTGAATGTAAATCACGGAAAAGCTCGCAGGTACGGGCAGCCAGACCTGAAACAAGAATATTGAGTATAGAAACCACGTGTACATTGTCAATAGTATGGGTGTAATACCATCGTGAAAGTTATGTTAATGAACACGTTAAGTGACGATAGTTCAACAACCTCTACAAATGTAACGCTAACCTTTCGGATTCAAATCAGATTCATGACGACACGTATGCAGGAAATAATGTGTGAACACCATAATATGCGTTGGAAACATGAGGTCGCCTCTGATATTATGCATGCATTATTGTACATGTACGCCAGTAGCTGACCATCCTAGTGAATAAAGAACTGGAATAACGTAAGGAACAAAAAAGGTGCACTTGTCCGAACACGCTCTGACAAACCGTTTATGAGATACAGGAACTCAAAAGTCGGAGCATTGTTGCAATGCCGAAAGATAGGCAACCCATGTAGCACGTACACGAAGACATGGCTTCGAGGAATTCTAGCGATGTACAACTTCATTACTGAGAGGTATGCAACACACATGACAAGTAATGGAGGAAAAAGGCGGGGTTTTACTTGTATGCAGGGACGCAGGCAGGACGTCTTTAGCGGTACGTGTAATGCAGCAAAACAAAAAATGTTCCAGTGTTTAAATTTGCTGGAAACACAGGAGCTACAACGTGTACGTATCCACACACAAAGCGGCAGTGATTACATCCTTGTATTTACATTATACGAATCAGTCCTAATTACACCTTGTAAGTTTCTAAGCAGCATGTGTTTAAATTGTCCACTGTCAGTCCCAACACAGGGTGACGCACAACAGCAGCCTGCACTGCATGAAAGTGACCGTTGGTTACATGCTTTACAGCAACTTGCAGTCTGGCAATGCATTCCTCGACGCTTTCCATAGTTTCGTGGTGCACCTTGGTGGCCAGGGTACACGCCCATCCCTTCCTATCTACCGCCATGGACAGATGCTATCCAATTTCTGATGAGCTGCTGCACTGTAATGTTCCGGTGTCCAATCATGTTGGTACTACATAATGTGTCGCAGCGCTAGTGAAACATCCTCTGGTACCTAGCGCAGAAACACTGCTTACCAACCTCCTGTGAGTCTGTCAGGGAAGAGATACGGTCAAACTAACCGGCTTCCCAGGATATCGCACCACATGTTTATGTCCCATCAGACCTGACAACCCCTGGCACGAATGGCAGGAGGATTGCCGTGATGTCAATGGTGGTGTTGTACCAATTAAGTACACTTTCTTGGGTAAAATGAGCTCCATCAGTCCTAAGGATGTTCTCCACAATATCTGGGTCTTGTTGCAGTGCCGTCAGAATCCAGTGCCTGTACTGAGGACGGCGAAGTCGATCCCATTCAATTACGTGCTGTATGTAACTGTACTGATATTTATTACAGCACATCGCCATGCAAGATAGCCTGTACAAACGAATTATTCACACCGACACGGTGCGCAAGCTTAAGGTGGTATACACTGAAAACATCTGCAGTAGCGCCTTGGCAGAATGTCACCATGCACGTGTTACATGGGTTGCCTACCTGTCGGCATTGCCACAATGCTCCGACTCTTGAGCGTTTGTAGCTCAGAAATTGTTTGTCTGAGCGTGTTCGGACAAGTGCACCTTTTTTGTTCCTTATTTTTATCCGATTGTTTATTCACTAGAATGACCAGCTACAGACGTACATGTAAAATAATGCATGCATAATAACAGAGGCGACCTCATGTTTCCAACGCATGTAATGGGATGGTGTTCACACTTTACTCCCTGCACACGTGTCGTCATGTATCTGATTTGAATCCGGAAGGTCAGAGTTCCAGTTGAAGTGGTTGTCGAATTATCGTCACTTAACGTGTTCATTAACACAATATTCACGATGGTATTACACCCATACTATTGCCAATAGACGCGTGGTTGCTGTACTCAATATTCTTGAATTAGGTCTGGCTACCTGTACGCGCGAGCTTTTTCGCTATTTACATTCCATCCTGTATACACACATACTGTATATGTTTGTGTACGTATGTACACAGCGCGTGTGTACAAATAATTCCTAAACTTAAGAAAACTAAATATTTCATGTCTTTGTTCATTCTAATACAGTGACGGACAGTGCGGAGTTGAATTTATCAGCCATGTCGCAGGTCTTCGACATGCTAGACTATCAATACGAAACACGTAAATAAATGCCTGAAGTTTCTTCCACATCACATTAAAAAACCAAACTTATACTGAGACTAATAAAACCAGACACAATCTACAAAATTAATTTCCAACCACCGCCAAGGAACAGTAACGTCGCCCAGCAGACGCAGGCGATACACGAAAACGTCTCGACGAGGTGTTTTATAATTAGTAATCACAAACATAATGTTTGACTGTCATAATAAGTAACAGTTGACGGTGTTTCTAAATTTTTTACACTTTGACAACTATAGAGACATACATTCTTTTATAATACATCTGCAAGTGCAATAAAATTAACATATTTTTCATAGTACAACTCATAACGCGTTGAATATATCTATTTTTGTAGCAAAATACACTTACGCCATCTCTTGGTGAAACTATGAACTTAGTGACTCTGATTGCAGATAAACCGCGCGAGCAACGTCTAATTCTTCTGAATATGTTGCTTGATGTTTGTGCGTGTATGTTAAATTGTGAGGCCTGTAGGAACTTACATTATTGGATAAAATAAGTTTTATTCATTACAAAAAATACAAGTTTGTCAAATTAAATTGATTTTATTTCAGTATTGTAGTATTTAAATAAGAAAATACACAGGACCGCTTTTGCTAATTCGTAGCCAACCGTACATGGAGTAAGGAGAACAATTAATGTTGGTATTAAATGCAATGTCGGTTAGCGAATATTTTCAACGACTAAATATCAAGTGCTCATTTTATCCTGACGGCCTATATCAATTCTGTCTGAGATTGTCCCCACAGGTTTTGCTTCTGAAATAACAGTCAAGTCTAACAACTCTGTTCCAGTTTCTACAATGCCATACTATATACAAATGTTTTCTTCAAACTTCTAGTTCCCCTAGCATCTAAGTAACTAACTAAATTGGGCTTCATACTCGTTGTTCTTACTTCTGAAATGTTTAAACAGCACAGTTGCACTAATATACACAACCGTTATTTCGGAATAAAATCAGACATAATGGTGCCAATTTATCTGTACAGCGTACTTTGCTCTTTTACAGCTGATCCTTTCATTACCTTAAATAAACATCTCCTTAATGAAAAAAAATTAGCTAAGAAATACGTCTTCGTACACTAAATAATCTGCAAAGCACACGCATAAAATTCCTTAATGAGTGACTGAAGATATTTGTTCAGCACTTAGCATCTAGGTCTTTAGCGCTGGTGAGGGATGACGTGAGGTGAGTATGGAGCGGCACTGGAATGAAAGAGCGGGGTAACGGGAGATCCCCGAGAAAACCCTCTGACCAACGGCATCGTTCGGCACAATTCACACACATGCGGCGGGAATATAACCCGGATCGCCTTGGTGGAAGGCGAGAGGCCTAGTCCCTCAACCACCGCGGACCCAAAATCCTTAATGCTAATTAAAACAACGTATTTTATTTTTTTAACCCAAGGGTTTTTACAAGCAAAATTACCGGCAAAGTTTTTTTAAAACAGCGATTGTCATAAAACTACAACAAACAGTCGAATAACGAAACGTTCAGAGCAGGACGCACAAATGGGACCTCTATCTCACCGTTTACTGAGGGGTTTAATCTACTGGTATATTTGGAGGAATTCAAAGTGACATCCCGATCTTAATTCACTATTAAGGTTGCAGAGTCAATTAAAGACCCTTAGCAAATTCGAACACAGCAATGGTTTCGTGTGTTTACCACAGCTCATGTTTTTTTTTCACGTGTAGAGACAAACTAGTGTTCTGTGAAAGCTGAATTACAGCTTACTCTTTAAATGCAGGCATGTGTGAACGTTAGTTTTGAATGTACGTGAGTGTGCGTATATTGAAATGTACATGCTTACGTATGGCCTACGTATGCGTGCATCTATGTATGTACGCATGCAAGTATGTGCACATTCATGTCAATGCAGATTGTTTGGAAACTCAACAGAAATATTTTTGGAAGATGAGTCCAAAGAGGCTGGTGTTTGTGCAGTGGTTACAGCACTTGCACCCCACAATTTAGATCTGGGTTCAGTTTCACGGCGGAGTCAGACCTCGATTACTCGCATGTGGGTTACATGGCGGACGTTGCCGTTCGTCGTTGGGTTTCCTCGTGGTACTCCCGTTTCCCCCGCCCTTCGTATTCCGGCGCTTCTCCACTGTAGGACCTCATTTCTTGTCATCTCTCGATGCGCCCAATCAGACCGGGTGTGCCACACTGCCTTCAGATAGTCTTCCTACTCGACAAAACGGGGCAGACGATAAATCGTATACAACACGTCCGTCAAACGTCTTATCGCATTTAGGCGCGGAGTAGTAAACTAGCGTGCAGAGATTTCGTAGAATATGTCTTCAATGGGAGTTCAGGCGATGACCCTGTTATTTTGTTTGTGCGAAGTATGTGCTCAAGTCTAATGCAGGTTTGTTGTACTATTACAGGTAGTATTTTCTTAGCTACAGCAACGTGAAAAATGTAATTTTGAACACATCTGAGGAGCTTTGTAATAATGTTTTTAACTAGCGCACGGCCTATTTAAAACCATAGGGACGTAGTTTGAAGTGTGTTTTCTTTTCACTTGTAAACGCATTGGAAACATTTTTAATAGTCATACAAGAAACATTACTTTCCGTACCATGCTACATCACATACCACGCGCTGGGTGCACTAACTCTTAAGGAGAAGTTAGATTTTCAACTCCTATACATGTTACTACTTTTATGATTGGGCTATTGTTTATGATACTCGTCCTTAAGAAATCTGAACCAATAGCAAACGTGTATGCAAATACTCGCAGACTCCCGCGCTTCGTTGCCAGATGTACGACTGGCCATTCACTGGAGCAGCAGCCAATGGACAGGGTTTACACATTCCAGCAAGCAGGTTGTTTAAGGGCGTTGGACCCGTAAAATTTATTATTTTTTATATTTGTGCTAAACACTGTTCAACTTTTATACATAAGATAACACGTCATTTTTCCCCAAATGAAATAAATTACGCCCCATAGTTCACTCTTCAAAGTCACAAAATGGCCATTGCGGTGTAGCCTAAACAAAAAAAAAGTAATTAACTAATTAATTCTGAATTACTGGAACGGAAAGTCAGTGTATCAATTCATTTTATGACACGTTTGTCAAACGTTTGTTTTGAATATTTCAGTAGTAGCCAAAAGTCAAAGTTATGCAAAAATGTTCTAATTTCCATCAAATTTTTAAAAATACAAAAATGTATTGCTTTGTGTTTACAAAAGTGTCTTGAAGTAGCTCACAATATTAAGTATGAACAGGCTATGAATTATCTTGTTTCTGCAAGTTAATTATTTTTTATTATTTTGGCTACACCGCAACTGCCATTTTGCGACTTTGATAGGCGATGATGCTAAAACCATGGGACCTATTTTTTTTTTAATTTGGGTAAATTACATGTTATCTGATGTGTAAATGTTGAACAGTGTTTGGTACAAATATAAAATTTCGAATTTTTACGGGTCCAACGACCTTAACCCACAAAATCTTCGGGTCTCTCTAGTGAGGAGAGAACTGGTAGCGGAGATGTGGTACTGCTGGCAACACTGCCAAGTCGGGCGGTGGTAGGCGGGCGCTAGACGAGCGGAAGCCACGTTGCGGTGACATAATGAAAATATTATTGTAGGGCGGGTGGCCCATCCCCCGGGGGCGAGGCGTGGCACAGCATGATTTACAGCGGGAGGTTGCGGTCGTGGGCCGTCCCGTAAGCGCTGTAATCGGCCGCTGTTTAAAAACCGCTTTCTGCCCTTTATCAGGAGCCGCCAGCGGCCGAAGATAATTTAGCCCGCAAATGGAAGTGTTTGGCGAGAATATACGACCGACCTATAGCCCGCGCCTGCTTGCCTTGATTTATGTGGGCTGGATCCTAGCTCTCCCAGTGGCCAATCAGCCCCTTGCACGCGCCTCTGTACGACTGCCCCATCTTACTACAACTCTCTCCTCTTCCTCTCCCTTCCCTTCATTCTCACTCTCCCTTCAGGTGGCAGCTTGTAAGACTATTGCCGCACTTATGACATAGCTCCCGCATAAAATATTACAACAGCAGGATTCTTATTGGATCAGTCAAATAGGGCAACAGCTCCACATAAAAGCGAAAGCCAGTCATCTTCTGGTAAACTGAACGTGCGTTGAAACCCAGCAAACAGTCAAGTTTTCCCACGATAAATCATCCTCTCTACTAATTTGTTTTATGTCAACTCGCACATACGCCACTCCTGCGCTATGACGTCCTAGAAAACCAGGCGACAAAACCAAGCAAGCAAAACTAGCAAAGGTTGGCTGTACTAAAAAAAAAAAAAAAAATAATAAAAAAATTAAATTAAAAAAAAAACTTACAGGATGATTCAGGATGGACAGAGTTTCTTTTGTTTGGTGAAAGCTTATAAAAAGAATGTATTTTCAACTTGTCCGTAAATATCTTTAAATAAAATTCATAGTTTATTGTTTACTCTATTTAAAGTTTCGTTGCTCAATAGCAAGTTATTATTAAATTTGCTTACAAATTAATGCTATTTTTATGGCAAATTCCAGGGTGGCGTTGCTCCAAATCGTGAGGAAGTTTTCAAATGCGAACGTTCATCACACGCCGAGTGTAGTGACGCAATTGTAAAACACTTGACTCGCGTTCCGCACGAGCTGGGTTCGTGATTTCCGCCTTACTTGCTTTCCCATATCACTGGAGGTGAATGTTGGAATGTTTCCTAATTGGTGTTTCTTCTCCAGTTTCCTCCAGTTTGAACTATTGTACCCGTCTGCAATGATCTACTGCCGATGACATGTTAAACTCAGCTACTTACCTCTACCAACCAACTTGGGCAACTATCTGCCTACCTACCTGTACAACTACCTACCTAGAATATCTACCTAGAATACCTACGTATAATACCTACCTACCTGTACACCACCTACCTAACTTCCAAGAATATCTACCTACCTGTACAACTGTACACCTATTACCTACGTATAAAATTACCTACCTGTACAAGTACCTACCAATACAACTAACTACATGTACATCTAGCTATCTGTACTACCTACATTCACTTCTACCTACCTGTACAACTACCTACCTCTTACCAACAAACTCTCTACTATGTACTTAAAAAGCTGTATCAACATTACGACCATTTGCACATTCAAAGATAGTCTGCAAACCCTTTTTACGTTCATTGATAAGAACAGCTTTCTTATTATGTGACATTTGTTGAAAAAACGATAGAGAATATATAATTTAATATCGTCTAATATATGTCAGAGAATAAAAAGAATTAATGTCATATAACAATACAAAACTGATTATTGAAACTAGAAATTATTATTAAAATTTGGTATTTATAAGACACTACTATTAAATTAACCTGCCACTTGCGATTTTTTAAACATTTAATTTTTAACTTCTATTTAAAAAAAACTTATTTTTCTATTATATTATTTGATAGTCAATGGACCTAGTACTACAGTACATACATGGCATGAGGACTGTTCACTGATGGGCTAATTAAACTGCAATAGTCAAACAAGTTAAAATTTTTACAATATATTCGTAGGTATTTACATCGCCGCTTTGTTTACGGTCGATATGAAAGGATAAACATCTGTTGATTCATCATATTCTTTTAATTATAATACATAATCCACTAAAAATATTGTTTGTGCACGCTACGGAAACCGAATTAATAAATTCAATCAATTAGAAAAATATCAAATGCAGTAAATCTTGTTAATCGTTCACAACCATCACCAATGCAGTCAAACATTGAACGACGAAAATTTAACAGAATTTGTATAATTCTGGTGCAGCAAATTTCTTAGTGTTTGTACTTAGATTTCATTGACATAATATGTGGAAGTTTCACAGTCCGGTAGAATTGAAGGCGTTTATAGATTCACAAGGTTGAATCTTATAATTGTTTATGAAAGTGCAAGTCTTAAAAACTGAGCTGTACATTAACAAAATTATACTACGTTTTATATTTAAGACAAATATTTATATCGAACGTTATACTTAAATTGTTAAAAACCGATTTGGTATCTCGAAAATATCAGTTTTAAATTACATATTTGGAAGATGGTAAAATTATTCTTAAAATTGTTACCGTGTCTTGTTCTGTTTTTCATTTTTACTTGAACCGTGACATCATTTATTTCTTTTTGTGGCTTACACTTATTGCAAATTACTTAATCGGTTGACGGCTCCCAATTCATAGAAATAACTAAGCTTCTGTATATCATTAATTACAAATTACTGTTTTTTTCCGGAAATGTAAATCATTTTCAGCTTCAAAATAAACTTACGAAAAATACTGAAAACCTAAAATATTTACTCAAAATTAACATCTAGCGCATAGCTGGTTGACGCCTAGCGCCACAAATTGTTGTAACAAGCAGCGGAAGAACGAAATGTCCTGGAAAGGCGAAGTGAGCAGGGCTTAAGAATTGATTATTTTAATCTAAACAGCATGTAAGTAAATAAATAGCGTTTTGTAGCTCCTGTGGTAGACTAACCGATTCTAATACAGACTGTAAATAATACGTTTATGCGCGTAAACATGAATGGATTTATGGTGTCACCTAATATGAACATATAACGTGGTAAACAATAAGTCATTGCACTGTAAAAAAAAGTTTGTAAATTTACCTGACGTGCGTATAGGAACGCTAAGAAAGTAGGTATGGTAGAATTGTTTCCTAGACATAGCCTAAACTTTTTTTTATAAAACAGTCAAATGTATACTAAAGTCACCAAACTTGTATTGTAACAATTGTAGAAGTTTGCATATTTACAAGACGTAAGTATCGTAACTGCCCCATATTGTGTTTAGGTTAATTACTTCCTAAACATCTAAGGAAGTTTATTTACAGCGAGACCGTAAAATAATCCAAATCTGTAGTTGTAATTTTCTCACTCATATACAACCTTGGGAAATTGATCATACTTCTTCTTATAAATATTAATAAGTTTGGCGGTGTTCTTTTTTAAGATTAAGAGCTTCAGTATGCTTTCAACTGTTTTAGGAACATGACTATGGGTATACGGGAAATTATATTTCCATATGCTTTCTAACATTCTTAGGCATTGAAAGTTGAGGTTACACATAATTTCATACAGTGTATTTAACTTTTGTTTTTCTTTCTTGAATTTTCAATAAAATCTTATCAGAAATATTTTAAACATTTTTTTGAAAGTAACACGTGAACTTAATCAACCTTCTCAAAACAAGAAAAAAATATCAAACAATCCATAAAATAAAACAATAAAAATATTTCAGCGATAAGACGAACGTTTGCGAAATAGTATCTCGCTAGAACTATTGTTGTTACGAAAAAAATACAAAATATTAAAATTCTTCCTCTTTGTCAAATAGGAATGGGATATAAAACACAAGGGTAGAATTGACGATTTAACTGTGATACGTAACTACAAACAATGTATATTGTATAATAATGATACACATAATTTTTGAGCCTTTGTATAGCTTAAACAAAATATTATAAGTATTCGTAACAAAAACTGTGAGGTGTCAACAAAATTGTATATAAATTCAATACATAATTCTCTTTTTGAAGTTTATTTACCAGTCCTCAAATGAGCAGCAATGGCTTTTCATAATTTCGAGAAGAAATTGATTAGTCATACATTTGATTCTCAGTTAACATGCAGTGGTTCACATTATAACTGTTCCTAACGTTTCCTAAGACATAGTTTATCGACTTTTCCTTCTTTCAGTTGTGTGTTTCTTCTTCACTATACGTCTCGCACAGCCATTGCACGGTGTAGTCGTTTTTCAAGCACTGACTCATCCATCTATATTTTCTCAGTTAGAACTTCCCAGGTGAGGGATTCATGACAACGCAATCTCACCGCACGCAACTGTTAAGCGATTCATTCAAGGAGTAGTAGATATAGTTTACCCCTCACTGATCGACAGAATATTGCGACTTTGTCTTAACTCGTCATATATTTAAAGTTTTTACTAAATCGCAAAACTTCCTAGTGTCAAACAGTATATAGATGCGTTTCACCCCTTTTTCTCACATTATTGTTATTTTGCTAGTAATTTTCCCTTTAGACCAATGACGTTCACTAAGTTATATATAGTCAGAAGTCCGGCTCCGACCATCCTGATAACGAATTTCCAAATTTTCCCGGAATCATTCAACGCCGAGTGTAGGGAAGATTCCTTAACGAATGTCACGCCTGATATCTCTCTCAGATTTGATCATTGTGACAAGTTGTGTATAACTGTCTCTAATAAACTCGTTGACGACGAGACGTAAAACCCTTTAACCATACATTTTCTTCATAACTTAATATTTGTTTTTGTTTGTGAAGCTTTTTCAGCTTGTATTTTATAATAGCCGGCATCGCTTCTCATTAATATAGTCCTGATATATATAATATGAGTATATATGTGTGTGTGATTATGTATGTATATAGCTTATTGATACACAGTGGGCGCAAAACAATATATCTATAATTTTTTTCCAAATTAATTTAGTTTACTTTTATCTGTGTGGAAAGTTGATTGTAGTTTGCTTGATAAACTAACTTTAAACGACGTCTAAAAGCATTACGTAAATACACGACTGGCATCGTGCTTCGAAGTTTAAGTAATAATGCATGCTTATCACAATGTGTCGGGTGGTAGGGACTACATTCGGCTTTGAAATTCTAGGCAGCGCTGGCATGAATGTTAGTGCAGAAAACATGTGCGGCTTTTAGAGCATTTTGCGCTTTTCAATAATTGAAAAATAATATTGCAAGAATATGTCAATGAAATTGTTAAAAAAAAACGTTAATACAAACATCATCGTTACATTAAAGTATATTTTACATCAAATAAACAGCGGAAATTAAAAAAAAACTAACTTAATTTACCCAAGTGCTCTACACGTTCTAACTACGATTTACTAGCTACAAAACACGCCTGAATATTTCTTATTGACAACTGTTTTAGTGGAAGGGTGTTATTCACTTAGAAGTAGGCCTAAACTTAAGAGCTCGTGCTATAACTAGCTTACAGTAAATGTAACACGTTTAGTAAAAAAAAAAGTACTATTGATAATCCTTGTAAATAAAAATGCATGTTTATGCATGGCATATGTCGTACTCAGTGTTACAAATTTCTTAGTCAAAGCTAGAGTACGTTTTATTTAGCTGTTGCAATAGTGAATGTGAAAACAATGGAAATAATTCACTTGAGCTGCACAAATTCTTGTGACTTACTGGAGAAGACTTAGTACTTAGACACGCCACACACGTACAGTTTAGCAATTCTAAGATCCGGCAACCTGGGTGGCCACTCCATGTCTCCGCGTGTGAAGTGAATAGAAGATGCGCTCATCAGGGACTTCGCGCCAAAAATACCAACTCAATCATTACGATTCACTAAGGCTTACATCAAATAGCTGAGTTATCCTAAGGGTAACCGTTGAATTTTCTGCGTTGTTCACATACGGATTTCCGGTACATATCCAAACTTGTCTGTAACATTCATCTACCAAGTTTGGTTTTAATTCTGGAAAATATTTCCTAATACATGTGTTGATAAAATCCTGAATAATTCTTCCTAAGATATGTAATACTATGCTAAAAGTATGAAACTGTCCGCCATTTAAAAAAATATGAACACAGGATGAAAGATATACACAAAAGTCAAGTTAGCTTTGTATGTAGTAAACCTACATATGTAGCAAGTTTGATGAAATTATATAATATGGTTCTTTAGATATCCAGCTTGATCTGAAAATGTTAAAATTACCGCCATTTTGAAGATACGAAAAGGGCGTAAACGAAATATATAAAAGTCAAGTCAGATAACTTAGTGCTATGCGTGTACAAAGTTCGATGAAACTTGGTCCACTGGTTCAGAAGGTTTTAGGGACACACACACACACACCCCTAAACACACACACACACCTACACACACATACACACACAGACACACAGACATGAAGCTAATCTTATAAGTCTACTTTTTTCTTCGGAAAGTAGGATAAAAATACCGGCTGTATAAAAACCGCAGATATAAAACCACACTGATCTCTGCTATTAACTTTGAATCAGTTACGTTATTAAGAGCAAGGTCACCACTTAATACTGCTCTGCACCGAAAAGTTCGTAATTTTATAACTGTACCAAGAAGTATCCAACTCTTAAACATTAAATAAACAGTAATTTCTCACAAATAAAATATATTTCGGTTACTTAGTTTTTGTTACTTGAAATAGCTTAATACATTTACTTATACGCAAAATTATTTCATTCGTATAGGGGCGTACGGTATGTGATAATTAATTTTCACGTAAGTTAACACATTAGTATTCCTGTTGTTAAATTAATTCATTTTTCTCTGCCACGATAACTAGCATCAGAAATGAACAAAAAAATGTTTGGTGTTGCACACGTTCTGATCAAGGAAGTAATTTATCTAAGACGTAGTAGAAAGCAGAAACTATATTTCCGAATATCTGTAATAGTGATTATATAAGTATAAACATATTTATTAACTTACAGAAATATAGAGGAAAAATATTTGGGTAGTATCCGCAAACAGATGTCTTCGAAACATATTTTTATTTAAGGTTTGTTTGCCAGGCATAAATTTACTGCAAGTACGGATTGTATTAATGTATCAGTATATAAAATAACCTTTCGCCTGTTGTTAAATTTTGTCTTTTTGCAGATTAGTCTAACTTAATTTTTGCAGTTAAGGAAAATTCAGTCAAGATTATTATAAATACGTGCAGGGGACTCCTAAATGTAGGATGTCAGGGGAAAAATTATAGCAGCTTGTAAGTCAAAAAACATACAATTTTGATTATTTTGGTTAAATTAATTTGAATAGAATTGTGAAATGTATTAACTCCATTGTTCGTGTGCCCTATGATTTTCTTTACATTGAATACATTCACAGTTGCATTATTTGGACAGAAATATGACTTGTACTGTTTGTACTATAATGAGAGTATGACTTATACCACTTGTACCACTAGCAATAACCACGATAAAAATACACAGAGCATACTGCAAGACATAATATTATAAATAACAACATATGTATAGCTAACACAAAAGTTCTACACAATAACAAACCAAATGTTATTGAAAACATGTCATCATTCACTCTCCAGGAAATTCATCTATGTCAGGATAGGTGTCGTGCGTGGCACCACTTGTTTTTATGTCGTTATAAAAGTTGTGGGATAAGTGGTAGTAATTTCAGAAGGTCCTTCTTTTCTTTTCATGTTGGCAGAGGACCAGGTAGCACTTCTCGTGTTTTTATCTTTGTTGCCCTCTGTTAATGACTTCTTGGTAAGGTTCAGTCGCTTCATTGTTCTTTCAGACGTATGCAGTATTATTAACTGTACTATCTCATTGGAACGTATTATTAACTGTGATATCT
Source organism: Medauroidea extradentata (assembly GCA_003012365.1). Lineage (NCBI taxonomy): Eukaryota > Metazoa > Arthropoda > Insecta > Phasmatodea > Phasmatidae > Medauroidea > Medauroidea extradentata. Next base: position 5,567 of record PNEQ01042672.1, on the reverse strand, counting down.
TATTGCAACGTATTATTGATAGAGAGGATGATATGTCGCGAGAATGTTTTGTGTCAACATACCCATGAAAACGCTATAGTTAATTACAGCGCACAATGTAGCTGTCTGCAAACCAATAATAGGCATCAAATATTACAACAGCGGGATTCTTATTGGCTTAGTCAAATAGGGCAACAACTCCACATAAAAGCGAAAGTCAGTCATCTTCTTGTAAACTGAACTTGCGTTGAAATCCAGCAAACAGTCAAGTTTTCCCGCGATAAAAAAACCCCTCTAATCATTAACTGTACATTCTCATTGCAACGAAATGTAACAGCACAACTTTAATACAGAACAATATACAAGCATTAAAAAAATGAGTTAAACCTATAGTACCTGTCCATTGATATCGTAATTATACATAGAGTGCGGAATATACAATGTGTGTAACACTCTGAGGAAGGATATTAACGAGAGTTTACAAAGTGGGAACAACTGATACCATCTTTGGTTTTTATTTTTTCCACTGCAATTTCAAACTTAAAGTATTGGTAAAGTTAGTGAACTTTTTGAAGATTATTAAGAATTGCCGAACACGTTATTGTCTCAGTGAAAAAAATATTTACCTAAATTTATAGTACTATTTTTACATTCACTGTGGACAACATTTCAAACATGCTTGTGGTGATTTTGGTGAATTATACATGTTAGTTATACATACAATTTTTTTTTGTTTCGGTTAGGCTCAGATAGTTTAAGTTGACTTATGATCCTATTTTAGTTTGTCACAAATAGTATAAGTTGACTTGTACTCCTATTTCCGTTTAGCACTGCTTTTCCCTAAGTATGCAAAGAGTAAGTTACTTATACTTCTGGGATCAATTGTTATACTGTACACAGGGCTCGGGACTGACGTGCGAAACCTTCGGTTAAGGACATTCGGAGCGTAAAATTTTAATTTCCTTTTCTAACAGAAAATACTTAAAAGAACTGATTAGGATGATACAATAATGTGTTTTAAGCTAGTAGCTACACTAATGCACCATTAGTTTCGTAATTGTCTTGACGTGGAAAACTATTATAAAATGTTTTGTAACTGTACAGACGAATTTTTTTCTGTTCTTAAATATTTGGAGTGCACGCTATCCAATAACAAAATCACATTTTCCCTGCTTTTATATAAATTTCATAATCAGATCTTAAATAAGATAAAAATGTATACAAGTTTGAAGAATCAAATTACGTCATAATTTTGTATGCTGGCCCATGGAAAAATCTTCATTACGTAGTTTGAGTGTTAATAAAACCAAACAGAAAAACGCGTTTAGGTATAACTAAGGTTAATTCTACTACAGGTTAGAAAGATCAATGTTATAAGTTTGGCACAGGGAAAATTTCTGCCACTTGAGCGCTGGTATCGCTAATGCACCAAACTGACCAATCACAGAGCTTTCCTGAATTTTAAATTACATTAAGTTGATAATTTAAAGGCGAAATTGGTTTCTATTCACTTCAAAATTAAATTAAATGACAAATATGATTTCCAAGTTCATTTAAATTTAATTTTAATACGGTTTCTTATTTATCTGGTCTCTTAGCGATCGAAACGAAACTAGTCGCAGAAATTTTCCCTGTGCCAAGCTCTCCCATAAGAAAACGTATTTTCTTTCTAACCTGTAGTATAATTAACCTTAGTATAAGTTATTTGTTACTTTGCACTAAAACATTTTTCCAAGACAATGTTTTATACAAATGAAAGCAACCTCGTCAAAACTTGTTTTCTCGGTGGGTAGTGTACGAACGCCATACGACTCGAGGCTGTGAATAATACGCAGCTGCCAGCTCGCTCCGCTCAAGCAAGGTAGTTTACAGTAACTTTAATATCTTTTCAGTTGCAGGATTTACTTTCGTCTGAAATAAGGATATGGATATATATATATATATATATATTTTTTTTTTTTTTAGGAATAATAGCCGACTACAGTCGCAATGTTTCTCTACAGCCTATATTATTTTTCTAAATTATTTCACTTTTTTTAAACTTAAACACACGCAATTAAATTACGTTCCACGACTAATCATGCTGCAAATATGTATGCCGTATTAATTTGAGGAGTGCATAACGTCAGGTACGGATCCATGCCCCCCTTCCTTTCGACCTTTTATGTATAGTTTATCCTTAAAATATTACAAAACTTTAAATTGTTTCATTAAATTTTTTGTTTAGCGAAACGCCTTAAAAAGCACCATTTTGCACCTTATTGAGTAAATTTTCCGGGGAGAACCCCCTGACCCCCCCCCTTCTTTGGCACTAGGTATGGGCATACGAACTTTTTAAGGAATTCTCTCCCCCTTTCCGCCACTGCATGACATAGTAAGTAGTAAGTGAACTGGGTTTTCATTTGCAAAAAAATAAAGTTATGTACAAATGTAAACAATATTTTCGTAACTGAAAACGGCAAAAAAAAAAAAAAAAAAAAAGAGGGAAGGGATTTACAGCCTTACCACACCTTTCTACCTGCCTTCGCGCGAGCTTTTGACGAGGTACGAACGAGGCAACTTAGTAGTGAGACAGTTCACAGTTAAGATATGTTGATAAGTGATCTGACATATTATACAGACTTGAATAAATGACTACAGAGGTCTATTGTAAAATACTGTATATCATTATCAATTATTCCATATTGTATATTGTGTTCGATGGCTCCTTCATATCGTGGCAAAAGACAAACCTCGAAACCAAGGAAGAGAAACAAAGCAGTGAGTGTATAAAACTACTGGCATAAAAAGAAGACAGGATAAATAATATTAGTTTCGTTCGCCCTCGCAGGGTATAAGAAATTGAACTTTAGATTTTTAAACAAAATAAATGAAAATTCATGGTTCTTAACCCGAGCTACCCGTAGGGCCTAAGAATATATTTTAGGGATTTTTAAAACAAATAAATAAATAAAATGTACGTTCGTTTTCCTTTTTAGATTTTTAAACAAAAAAAAGTGTACTTTTCTTAATCCAAGCGCTAAAAGAAATACAAATTAATTCATACCAAAGAGAACTTTTGCTTTTTTTAAATAATAAAATAAAAGTATTGTTTCATAACCTTCACCCATATGCATGGCGTGTGCTTGGCTTGTGTGCCCAAATAAATAAATATGTATTATTTTTTGTAACAAAGGTAAATAATTTCTGGGTCAAGATAACAATAAAATACAAACAATTTATTAAAATATAATGTACTTCGTCAGTTTGCTATACATTTTACTGTAAATTAAATATTTGAAATAGTTTTAAATAAAATAAATGAATAACTAATTATTCCTAAATATATAACACTCCGGGAAGAGGATTCCTGTGTTCACAAAATCAAATATATTATGGAAAAAGAATGGTTTCTTATTTAACTATTTAGTATTTAGTTTTGTTTTTCCTGGAAATTCTAGTTAACAAATTATAAATTGTTGCTTCTATTCACGTATAGCAATTCAGTTTTCGTTAACTAATGTAGAGGTAAATGTTTTTTTAAATATTTTATCTGGACAGTTTAAAAAATCTGTAAAATGGTTTTCTAGTCGTTTATTAATTCCAGGGCTTGATAATTGGCAAATAACTTTATTATATATGTTTATCTAGAATTAGAATTAAGTCATGTTAAATAATCTTTAACAACATAATTATTATTAACTATTATATTACAGTCTTCTTTACGTTCTCCTTGTACTTCTTAAAAAATTGAGAATATTTGTTAAATATTTAATAATTTCTTCTTTGTTAATATGCCAGCTAAATATTCTATTATATTAAAATCCAACAAATAACGTTAGTTTGCTAATTATTTAAAATGTATGTTAATTCTCTGAAAAGTATATATAATTTAACATCGGCTAACTCTGTTTTATAAGGAATAGCATAGCAACAGGGTTATTTTTTTACAATTTGTATATGTTTCTCATTAATTGGTTTATTTCATTTAATTGTTTGTAAATAAGGTATTTTTACTTTACCTCCATGTTTTGTTTTTGTAATGTAGATTATAAAAGACAGTTAAAACTATCACATGCTTTTCCTTTTAGAAGAAATTGCCTATTATTCATTTTACCTTCACCACGTATAAAATCTGTTATTTAAAAAGGAACAAAATATATTCGAAAAAGATTCTGTAATTGGTTTATTTTATTACAATTTTTGTTTTCCATTTTATAAAAATATCTCCAATATTTGTAACAAGATTATTGCTATTCAAATGTTCTGTAAGAAACCGTAAACCAAAATTTTCGTTAGTAGTTTTTTTAATCCTCAGTAATTCTGCTATAAAATGCTTTTTATTGGTAGTACAGATTTTATTTTCAACTTTCATTTATAAAAAAGATATAAAGAATTTAAAAAAGTGGTTGGAACTAAAAAAATGTAACCATAGAATAATAAATAAAACAACTCAAGTTAAAATTATTAAATATTTATAAAACAACACTATTACATAAAATTAATAATACATCTAACACAACAGTATAAAATAAAAATTTATATAACCTCTAACCTAAAACGTATACTATCTATAACCTAACATTAACACCAACTCGAACGTAAAATTTATTACATCTCCAATCTAATATTTATATCTTAAACCTAAATTTATAACTTCTAAGCCAAAATTTATATATCTTATAAAAATTTGTAATATTTCTAACGTAGAATTTATATGTTTAACCCAGCCGAATTACATATAATATATAGTTAAAACTGGGCAGTTGAAAGTATAGTGGAGTTTTTTTTTTTACCTTACTAAAATAATAGAAACACGGGTCGGGTATAAAGCAGTTGTAATTTTTAGATAATTTAAAAATATTTATACCAGAAAAATATGCTCAAAAATTCAATTGTCAGGTTTTAAAAGATGTAGATAGTGAAAATATGGCTTTTGTTTGTAATTGAATGTTAGATGATGGTAGCAAACAGATGCATTCTATTTTGTTTATTAAAAAATAAATAGTCTTATTTTAATATTTTTTTTTTAATTTATTAATTTAATTAAAAGTTTTAGAGCACTAACAATATTTTTTTCATTATTTTAAAAGTAGTTTTAAGCATAATTTTTTGTTAGTAATTTATAACTATACTATAAGTTTCTAGTAGAGACCTCTGAACATATATTTTGTTAATATCGGTTTTTAATTCTAATGGTTTTTACTTTTTTCTGTTAAAATGTAAAATATAACCGCGCATTAAAAAAATTCACTTTTTTCTGTTAAAATCTAAAATATAACCGTAAAAATTTTCCTGATCACGAAATAGGGTCACTGAGCTCTAACGTACAAATACTATCTACTGATGAATGTTTACATTTTTTATTCTCATTATCTGGTAACCCTAGACTCTTATCACTCTCAGTGCTACCTTTGAATATATATACTGGGTAGAAGTCGCGAGCCTAGGTTAAATTTTCTAATACGGTGTTGGTGAACTTGGATAATCCACCACCGCAATCGCCACCGTCGCTAGGGCATCACCTTGTGCTGGCTCCTAGCGGACAATGGTCGAACTCTTCAAACCCCCATCCCCTTCCACATCCGTCCACCAACATACATTGTCCT